>JANTPZ010011958.1:0-10839 GCA_025593235.1 Vachellia pachyceras | reverse complement strand
GGAAGCCACGTCTGGGTTGACCATTGTTCCCTATGGAACTGCCAAGACGGACTCATCGACGCGATTTATGGATCGACGGCGATCACGATCTCGAACAACTACATGACTCGCCATAACAAGGTGATGCTTCTTGGTCACAGCGACAGTTACACGAAGGACAAGAACATGCAGGTCACCATCGCCTTCAACCATTTCGGTAAAGGGTTGGTCCAGAGAATGCCAAGGTAACAAATTAACCTTCTCTCTCTTTATCTCTCTCTTTTCGACGAAACTAAGGTTCGAATCGGTTTCAGATGGTTAATGGATCCAAATTTTGTGTACTTTTAGATGCAGGCATGGCTACTTCCATGTTGTGAACAATGATTATACTCAGTGGGGAATGTATGCGATTGGAGGGAGTGCTAATCCAACTGTAAACAGTCAAGGGAATAGGTTTCTGGCTCCCAATGACGGAACCGTCAAAGAGGTATGAGAAAGTTAAATCAAATGAATCTGAATGTTCATGAATTGAATTCACATGTACGTATATCTAATGGCTTGTTTGGTTAAATAATAATGTCGCTTTTCAGGTGACCAAGAGGGAGATTTCGCCTGAGAGTGTGTGGAAAAACTGGAACTGGAGGTCTTCAGGGGATCAGATGTTAAACGGTGCGTTTTTCACGCCTTCCGGGAAGGGATCGTCTTCGAGCTATGCTCGAGCTTCGAGCTTGTCTGCAAAATCATCTTCTTTAGTTAGTTCTATAACAGCAGCAGCTGGTGCTCTTAAATGCAGCAAAGGCTCGCGTTGCTGATGAATGAAATCAGCTTTGAATAACAGGGCAACACCAATCAAATCTAGATCTTCTCATCTCTCTCTCTCTCTCTCTATCTCTGTATATTCAGTTTTTTTATATTTTCTTTTAGTATTGTTTTGTAAGACTACAACCTTAGCTTGTGGCGATGGTGGTTACAAGTGTAAGAGTTGATCATGTACATCTTCATTCTTCAGTGGCAAACATCCATGTTCCATTAATATTTTTGGCAAGCATAAACGTTTAAATAATTCTTATGTTAAAGTTGGGTATTTTGAATTTGATGAAAAATAAAGTCAACTAACAATTGGGGTGGATGGAAAATAAAGTCAAACAAAAGAAGGGAGGTTTGTATAACATAACATATATTTTCGTTTCTAAGAAAAGTTTATGTGAATTTTTCAAATAGAAGCAAGGTTTCTATTATTTAAATAAAATTGAGGGCTGAATAACGTGTTTCACTCAAATATTAATAATCATGAGTCAATTTGGCCTTGCTAATTCATATATTTCTTAGAATAATATTATAATTTCAAGATTTAAAAAATGCTTGACATGTCCTCAGTGAGATTCATTATTGTTTGAACAGGGATGTCAGGCTATGTCTCAAGAAATCAAATTGACAATTATGCTAATTAATGATTATTTGTACCAAGAAAAACGAGTGTGTATGTACAGAATAATTGCATGTGAACAACAACAACTTATCCATACATTAATGCTTCAAACAATATAATCGTGCCCGTTTGAGAAAGTGGTAGAGAAATATTTTTACGTAAACCGAGGTAAATATACGAAGAATGTTATCTCGATTTACGGAAAAATACTGTTGAACATACTTTTAGGGAGTGTAAAAGTTTTGCCAAACATGTTAATAAGACACTCCAAATCCAAATTGGCATTCTGTCAACGTTCCTCTTTTAGCGAGGTTAGTGAAAATTTGGGAGCACATGTTGTGCTCAACGTTTTGATTAATTAGCATTTAGTCTAAATTGAATTTGGATGGTCTAGAAATTTATGTAAAATTTAAAATAAAAATAACTTTATAATTGTTACTCAATAATTTATCATTCAAAAAATGACATTAAAAATATTTCATGTCAAATGTTCATAGTGCAAAACTCATGAGTGAAAACTTGTATACACTCCTCAATAATACAGCAGGCGTGCACTAATATTATTTGAAAATACTGCATTTTAATTAGAGGATTGTACGTAACATTGATTCTCCTAAACCGATTACTTAATTTTTAAAATCACATTGATAAATCTAATCATATTTATAAAGAGGTTTTACTTCAAAACAAGTTAAATATGATAGAAAAATAAAGTATATCTTCAAAATATATATCATGCTTAAATGAATCAAATCCCTTTTCTTAAGAGTTTACCTATAATAGAAAATGGTAAATCTAAATATTTAAAAGTTGCAGGGGTAATAAGAATTTAATATGTCAACTTCTTTTTAACTCAATCTGTAAAATTAATCTTATAATAATATGCCTTAGTTTTCCAAAAATCGTATTCATGTTTTCCTTTGAACTCAACTTTCATAATTCCAATTTCGTCTTTCCATAAATCTTTTCTCACTTATTGGAATCACTAAAAATATTATTATTTACTCAATATATTCAAGAATACCAAATTTCATCACTTAAAGTCCCTTTGAAAATTCCTAATTTTTATATTTCATCATAAGCCTCAAACCCAATCTACTCTTTAATTAATGTAGACTTTAATAAAATAAAATAAATTATAAAACTCAAATTAATCCTTACAAAAATCATATATGCCCAAATAATTATATGGTACTAACTAAAAAAATATTTAAAATTCTTAAATCAACTATTGTCAAAAATGATTAAAATATACTATTATTTTAGCATTACAATCTTATAGTCATCTATTGTTAAAAATCAAACCTTGATCTATGCCCTAAACAAAAAGATTTGCTCAATCCCTCGAATAAATTATACCATTAGAATGTTTTAGATGGGTAGAATAGCTTTGGTTGTTTAAGGTCTCGGAGTAGTTTTACATACTAAAATAAGTTCCAAAGCCCAAAAATGTGTAACAATGGACCACGGCGCGGGTAGAGGGAGAAGAAGACGCGGAATGTGAAAAGCTCGGAATATGTGCTCACTTATGAAGACAAGGATGGCGATTCCGCGATTGGATGCTAGTTGGTGATGTTCCTTGGGAGTGATCGAGTGCCATAAAAGACCCCATTTTTCTATTTTCCTTCCACGGGATCAACATCCACGACTGTATAAGAGGAGGCAACGTCTACGTGAGAGATTCTCCGACTCATTACGGGTGGCGCACGGTGTCGGAAGGCGACGGGGTCTCCATTTTCGGAGGAAGTCACGTCTCGGTTGACCATTGTTCTCTATGGAACTGCGAAGACGGACTCATCGACGCGATCCACGGATCGACGGCGATCACGATCTCGAACAATTACATGACTCGCCATAAAAAGGTGATGCTTGTTGGTCACAGCGACAATTACACGAGGAGCAGAACATGCAGGTCACCATCGCCTTCGACCATTTCGGTGAAGGCTTCATCCAGACAATGCCCAGGTAACAACTTACTTTCTCTCTTTCTCTTTCCGAAGGAATTACGGTTTGAATCGATTTCACTTGGTTAATGAAGGCAATGTTACTCTTAAGTTAAAATTTGCACTATTTTGAGGCATAGAACCATGGGAGAGTAGCAATTAGGTTGAAAGCATAAAAAATAAGAATAAGTCTCGAGAACTTGATGATAAGTGAAAGTGAATAATTGATAAGTTCATCTTTAAAACTTTTAAATATTATTTTTCTTAATTGAGATCTAATTGCTATTCTCCTTGTGACTATTAATAATGTGCTTTAGTTCCTTAATTTTGTACCATGTGCTTAGTTTCTACGTTTAGATTACCAACTACTCATGGAAGGATAGGTGTGAATATTGTATATTGCCGTTAAATCAATGCAACAAGACACAAATCAGAAAGACTCGAAAGGTTGTGTATTTTGCAGATGCAGACATGGGTACTTCCATGTGGTGAACTATGATTGCACACATGGGAGAATGTAAGCTATAGGAGGGAGTGCAAATCCAACTATCACTACTACAGAGTATAGTTTTTATTACTAAAATTCGCATCCTTTTTTTAAAAAAAGAGTAAAAAATGAAGATGGTCGTTTTAGACACTCAATCTATAAGATAGGCGCCAAATGGTGCCTTTAGGCGCCCTATCACAGGTTCCCGCCCTTGACACTTTTAAAACAAACGCAAGAAGTCTTCCTCTCTTTTTTTAATATGTTTAGGTCTTCACAATCACATTAGCGCCTATGCCCTCTGCTTGCTTCTTGTCGTCTTCCATTTCAGTCGATTGCTTCTTGTTGTCTTCCTATCAGGTGAAGCTCTTGCCGTTTGGCCGTTCCCCATAACCGCAAGCCCTGCCTAGCTCTCTAGTTCTCTAGCCGTCTTCTTCCAATTCTCGCTCGTGCTGCTGGGCTTCTCATTCTCGCCATCTTGGCTCTCATCAAGATCGCACCAGAGGCTGCAAAGTACATTCTTTTTGCTGTTTGATTGTGGAGTATACTTGCTGAAAGTATCACCTTTTCTTAGTACATACTGCTTTTTCAGCTCGCTACTTTCTTCTATGTTGGCTTGGGAGAAAAACTTAGACTTCCTCTGTTTATATTGCCCCAGCCACTTTTTTAATTAAAATAATTCCTTAGTAGATAGTTTTTCAAATTATGCCTGAATGCGCTACTCTTATTGCCTGAAAGCTTGCTCAACATGTGCTTTGAACTTACTAACCATTTGATTTGTTTTGTTTTGAAAAACTGCAGAAGGGTATTGAAATTTTTAGAGCGACTCAAGTGGGCTATGATTTGAATGGGGAGAGGATGCCAAAATTGAGAAGTGGAGCAAGGAGATCAAAGCGGCTTGGTGATCTTCAACTTGCCCCAAGAGAACTGCACACAAACTTCTCCAAACAAGACCAGAAGAGAGTTGGAGGTGGAAGAGGAAGAGGTGGGAATGCCCTAGCTGTAGCAAAAGGAACTTAGCCAGTAGTACCTGCAAGATGAACTGCAGTTGGTAGGGGCTGGGGAGGTAGATTGGTTGATCGTATCCCTGAACCTGGTGCACTTGGGACCCCTGAACCTGTTCTTAATCATGAAGAGGTAGCGGCCAATAATGTTTTTTTAAAAAAATTCCTACGGTGCCCTATATTGAAATATAGGGCGTTGTAAGATTACCTATAGCGCCTTTTATAATATAGAGTGCTGTATGCCCTAACTTTCTACTCTCATCATATATACACCCCTGAAAAAGGGTGCCAATTGAGTTAAAAATATAGCGTAAAAGGTACCTTTTGTAGTAGTGTATAAACAGTCAAGGGAGCAGGTTTCTGGCTCCTAATGACTGGAACCTTCATAGAGGTATGAGAAAGTTAAATCAAATGAATCTGAATGTTCATAAATTAAATTCACATGTATGCATATCTAATGTCTTATTGTCGGTTAATAATGTCGCTTTCAGGTGACCAAGAGGGAGAATCCACCGGAGAGTGAATGGAAGAAGTGAAATTGGAGGTTTTCAGGGGATCAGATGTTAAACGGTGCGTTTTTCACTCGTCCGGGAAGGGATCGTCTTCGAGCTATGCTCGAGCTTTGAGCTTGTCTGCAAAATCATCTTCATTGGTTAGTTCTATATCAGCAGCCGCTGGAGCACTCAAATGCAGAAAAGGCTTTCGTTGCTGAATTAAATCTTATGCATAATTGCGACGGATACCGGTGGATATCAATCCAAAAAAAAAAGAATTAAATGGATAATCTGATAACATGTTGAATATGTATGTTGAATGAGAGAAACTAAACCCAGAAAAAAAGTTTGGGGGTATTAATTAGTTTGATTTGTAAAAAGAAGAGAGATTATAATGTTTCTTAGTGAATTATTGCCTGGGAAGCACATGGATGATGGAAACATATTATCTATCGGAGACAGAGTCTGGTCTGAGCAATTGAAAAAATTGGCAGAGGGAATGAAAGCAGAAGATGGGGTTTTGAAATAGACAAATTGGAACAATAATTGAAGAGATATATATATATATATATATAATAGAAGTCTGACAATATTTTAAGTTTGTGAATAGTTACTACATGATTACGATTGCTATAAATTGTCGCCACCAAATTCAATGTGCGTAATAATATATATATTTATACCAAGTTGGTCATGTGGGTTGGCCATTTTTATATTTTACAAACTTACTATGGGCATGTTTGGTAACCATGTGCAAATGTAATATAATAAAAGGTAATTTCCTCCACATATTTGCCACTTATAGCAAATAAGTGGCAAATAAGTGCTTATTCACATAAGCCACTTATAAGTGCTTACTATAGGCATTTTTATTATTTTACAAATAATAAAAGGCCTTTTCCCTTTTGTCTTCCAAATGGTTAAGAATGAAGCGAAAGAGAGAGAAAAGATGCACAAGAAATGGGCTTCATGAATGGTCCAAAGTAATGAAAAGGGGAAGAGAGAAGGGTGCACGATTCAAACACATACATTCATTCTTTCGTTATATTACGACATTTTCTTTTTCATGAGTACGAGTATTCTCCTTCCACCAATGACAATAATATTTTAGATATCATATTAAATATAAACACATCTAATGATAATCAAATATTAATTTATCATACAATGAAAGAGAAAAATTTACTCTTGTTGGGACCAATCTCATTGGTAATACAACATGACATTCAATAGTGTGTACAATGTAGACTCTTTTTGGAATAAGTGACATTTGAGTTTAACGGAATTAGTTAATCCCTTTTAATATGATAAATTAATCTTAGAATCTCATCGGGAGATATATTTATATGTAGTCACTCAGTTCAATCTTTAATATAACTCTCACTTCGTAGTTCAAATTTCTTTACTAAAGTAAATCTTGTATTAAGGGTAGGAGGATAATTTTGTATGCTATATTATTTCATAATCTCTTATGGTGTTTGTAATACCTCAAAAAATAATCAAATACAAAAGTGAAACGAGATATAATACTTTTACATAATATATCTCATATATACAGTTATTTACGAAAAGCTTATTCCCAATTATCATTCTTTTCACATTAGTACTCACATAAAAAATGATTTTTTAATGAATTAACAAGTATCCGGTATCTTTTTTGGATTCTATTATCAAGTATCCAAGTAACTAACTAATCCGATTTATGAAAGTGTTAACATATAATGGGAGCATCTCGCTAATTCCAAGTAATTATCATGGATGCATACCCATGGCTCAAACATGATACCACTGGTAAAATTGAAACAATCCCTTACCAATTGATCCAAGTATCTAGTAGTACATAAAAATGATTCCACGAACCAATTGATTAACAAAAGTATATTATGCTATTTGATCAAATATTAAAGGAGAAAAATTGATTCTTTACTTGATATACTCAGTTTAATTGTATTAAAACAAGTAAATTTCAATTTAATATGATAATAAAAAATTAAAACGTCAAACACGTAAATGAGGGGTAAAAATTATACACATATCCTGATTTAAATGGGAAAATTACTTCAAATATATTGGCATGCAGCTTTATTTTTGTTATCACTCTTGAATTGTGATCTTCGAACTAAACTCAAACTTGAATCATAATATTTATTTCTTAATATTTAGGAAGAAATGTAAAATGCAAGCCTTGTGTGTGTGGGTATATTAAGTCTTTAGTAAATAGTATATTTCTCATGAATGTTATATTCTATTTTTTTGGGCGAAAGTGCATTTGGTGATTTAACATTACACAATGTTTCTTTCTAACCCCTTAATTTTATAATGTCTTTTTAGTTATCTAACTCTAATACTATTAATTTCATTAAAAAAGACCACAATCTAAATTTTAAAGATTAATAAAATATTTATAAATATTGAGAAGTGAAGTTTAATTTCCTAAGTAACAATAATTGACATAAAGTATCAATATTTGAGATTGACGGGGTTCATATTAGAAAAATGAAAAGGTACTTAATAAAATTAAAATACCAACTTAAAATACTCGACTTTGATTATTATTAATTTAATTTAACTGATTTTAGTATATCAAAAAATTGCAATTAAATTATTAAATATGCTTTAAATTAATAAAAATTTTAAATTTCCTTATTGAAAGCCTACCTCTATATTTACTCTCTCGCTCATCTTTCTCTATTTTTCAATGAGAATTAAATAAGAGTAGAATAAGAATAAAAAAATAATTAATATTATCTAAGCAAATTTATACTTAAAAGTGGACTTATAATAAAGGCCCTAGTGTGCTTGTTTGGAAACACTTAATTCTTACCCAAAAGTACGTTTAACGGTGTTTTTCTATAAAATGAGACAATCTCCTACATATATTTACCTCGGCTTGCGTAAAAATATTTCTCTACCACTTTCCCAAACGGACCCGGTGTATAAAATTAAAGCACATTTTTACCCTTATGTATACATATACATATTGTCCCCCATATCCCTCCAAGGGTGGTATCTCCCAAAGATTTTGTTGGTATTTTGGTTAGTGAATTGGGAATATTTTGACCAAAATTTCATTTCTTGGCTTGTCATATATCCATGCTGTGACCTTTTACTTTTTATCTTGAACTAGTAATGATTTTTTAATAATTGAACAAGACACAGACGGCTAGAATTCTACAACAAGAGTTGGTGTAAATTCCACAGAAATTTAAAAATTTTTTAAAAAAGTCCTCTTTAAGACACTACGAAGGATTACAACAAGAAAATAAATAAATGGGTTGGAGTATTTATAATTATAAGGCTACTGTTGCCATGTAAAATATATTGCACGAAGGCAACAGTAACAGTGACGATCACATAGCTGGCATCAAATGAAATCAAATCACTATTTATTAATCTATATATGTATAACCAGCAAAACCTACCTTATAACTGTCTCTCTCTTTATATATTACTCACAAACACTAAACAAAGAGTGGGTTAATATTTTGAAAAGATCAATACATTGAAATACATTACTTAAAAGTATTTATTTATTTGTTATTGGATTATATATAACAGTTTATAAATCAATCATAGTGATTTAAAAATAATTAATATAAATACTTCAAAGAATTTTATATTAATCACACAAGGTAATATATATGTGTGTGTGTGTGTGTGTGTATTATATGTTGCATGCATGCGCTAATAGATGCCAACAGACATGAAATTCAGAGTTCAACTTTGGATTCACTGTAAATTTAATAAATTGCTTATTGATATGTATGTGTTTCCTATCTTAATTTTAATATTCTACTCCCTCCAAGCCTTACTTGATGCTAAATACTCCTCCTGTCCTATTTATATTTATAGGGTATATAATGAGGTTTTCCTCCTTAATTAATATCAATTTATTTTATAAATGAACAATTTTACCCTTAACTTATGGTTTCATAAATTTTTTATTCTGTTGGACTTTCGGTTAAAGTGTGTGTATATTAAATAGGGATAAAATTGAAAAATTATTAAAATTATAGCAAAAGTCAATTATGTTTAAGACTTTTTTTCTATTTTTGTCGAAACATGTTGGAAGTATTTTAATTAGGAGTAGGAGAGTACTTATCTGATACTATATAAGGTATAGATATGAGGTTTTTTGTCCTATTTATAAGGTAGAGATGGAAAGAAATTTCTACATGAATGAACAATTTCATCATCGATTTATTATTAGCTTAGTAATATTAGAGTAAAATGTATGTAAATAAGTAAAGTTAGAAGGTTATTAAATTTTAAGATAAAATTATTAAGGTTTACAGTTTTTCTTAACTCTGGTGAAATATATTATAAATGTCTTATAAATAGCATCAGATTGTGGTAATTAATTTTTTTCTCCAATATTACCACTTTTTAATTATAACATGGTGATATGTTTGAATTCCTAAACAATAGAGGGTAAAATTGAAAAATCATAAATTTCATACAATATATTTGTTATCAAGTTAATACAATTTTTTGCTCTTAAGTTTACCCACATTTTAGTTTTGGTATCTCAAGTTTAAAATTAGTATGGTTGTGATATATCAAGTTTTATTTTATTTAAAATACTAGTCTATATAATCTAATAAAAATCCAGACTATTTTGTCATGTAAGGGACACTGGTTTTATACTTGAGGGATCAAAATTAAAATTAGGGTAAATTTAAATAAGCAAATATTGTATTAACCCTTAATTATCACTCCTTATAAAGTCCCTGTAACTCGGAGGGAAGGGAATATGTTGTTTCAATTAATTAAGAATTTGTAAGTGGGATGATCCTAGGCTAGATCACTTTAGTTAAACCCTAAATAATAGACAGCTAATTATTATTATGAGGTTTTTGTTTAATTAATGAAGATCCATCCCAAAGCTCTCAGTCTTTTTCATTATATAAAGCTCAGCTTCTTCTCTTGCATTTCCAAATGACAAGTCGAATTACATTTCATCAGACTGCGAATTGATAATTATTCATCCCATCTATCTTTTTCCTCTAAAAGCAAAGAAACATAATATGGCATCACTTTCATTGCTGTTTATGTTTCAATTCTTGCGTTTTCTTCTTCTTCTTCCTCCTCCTCCTCCTCCTCTTGCCCCTATTCTCATTTCTTCTTATCTTCTCCAAGATCCTGAACTTGTGATCCAACAACTTGACAAGTATGTTATCCTCCTCCTCCTCCTCTTCATTTTTCCAAACACACACAAATACCACACAAAAAATATTCATTTTGTTTTAGTGCCTTTAATTATATGATATTATTATGATTTAATACGTGAAGCTAACTTTACGAACTGCATGTACTATAATAATATTTAAATAAAAAAGTGATCAATTTCAATGAAATATTGTATATATGCCTTGCCGCCTTGAAAAATTTTCATTCCGTTTAATTATTTTTTTTATTAAAAGTAAATTCCAAATATTTTGTCTACATGCAAGCAAAACAATAATGGACTTCGTAGTTTTATGCTTTGTTTGATGCGTGAGGGAGG
>JANTPZ010011957.1:0-10679 GCA_025593235.1 Vachellia pachyceras | reverse complement strand
CAATCATTTACAAAAACGAAACCTTAAAGATAATATCTTTAAACTAAAAACTATATATATGAGATGCAGAAATTCTTTACAGAAGCAAAATGTGATCAAATTAAAACCCACTCTTCCACAAAACCTTTACAAATAAAAACCCAATAGAAGTTGTCTCAGAAAGTGAAAAAAGAACTAGGGTTTTGAAACGAAATATCAGAACAAGAGACGAAGGAGTAAGTATGCGTAATTGATGAGAGAGAGGGGGGAAGAAGCTGAATTTAGTGAAGTTGGTGTTTGGAATAAAAGCGCAAGTGTTTGTGTTGGCTTTAGCTACCCTTTATCAAATCACAGATCGTGGAGGGTTTGAGACCGACGAAAATGTAAAGCAACAAAACGGAGAGACAGCAGAGAAATGCCAAGGTTCAAGGCGAGTTTGAGACCGACGAAAATGCAGGGCACCGAAAAAAGAGAGACAGCGGAGAAATGCCAAGGTTTGGGCGAGTTTGAGACCAACGAAAATGCAGAGCAATGAAAACGGAGAGCTGGGTGTGTGAGGATAAAGAAGGGCACAATGGTCTTTTCACTTCCCAAATTAATTACACAATGGTGCCTTGGGACCTCTGGTTAAATATTGTAAAGTTTGGGACCATTTGATAAATATGTTAGCTATGTGAGACCAAACAGTAAATTTCCCCCAGAAAAAAACACCTCTAAACATTTTATCAAGATGAAAGATGATTAAGATATCAAATTTGTTTAAATAAGTAACAAAATTTCAAATAGAAATAATCTTTTAAAACGTATTTAATATCCCATTTAATTATTTATAATAATATCAACTATTTTTAAAAAAAAGGTCTCGTGATCAAGGTTCAAAAACCAATCCGAACAATGAACTAGTCAAGGTAGTGGTTTGGAAGTTAATAATTTAAGTCGGTGTTAAAATGAGGTTAGACCTATAATAAGTAAAATAATGTAAATTTCAATTATATGATAAATGTTTTAAATAAAAAAAAGGAAAATCATAATACTAAAAACCTTTACACGTTGTAATAAAAGGAAAAAAAAATACTGCTTAGAATCTATAAAATATCATTATCACATAAACGGCTAAGCTTGTTACACCTTCGTTGGCATTTTTTTTACTCAAACTTTCGTTGGCATTTTGAATCTTTTTAGTAAGGTACACTAGAACTCATACCGCTAACTGAACTGGACAAGAAAGTGGGTTAGATTAGAGTTAAACTGGTGAGGAAAAAAATAAATTAAAAAATAAATCTCATCACACATTTATACAATATCACATTATCCAAAATTGAAATTTTCAAAAATTAAATAGTAAATGTTACTACTAACAAAGTAACAATTACTAAACTAATTATATGCTTATAGTTTATCTATTATCCAATATTATTTATAATTTTAAAAATCTTCATTCTAACAAAATGTCAATATATATATATGATAATGGGTTTTGTTTTTTATTTTTTAACTTTCAAATTTGAAATATTAAAAAATTTCATCACATTTTGTTTTAAAAAATAATTAAAAAGAATATTAGCATATACAGACATGATGGTAGGCATGTGTGAAGAAAGAGTTCTGTTTTTTATTTTTTAACTTTCAAATTTAAAATTTTAAAAAGTTCACTGTTGTTTTAGAAAATAAAAAGAATGTTTAAAATAATGGCTGCGTTTGGTTTTCCGTTGGGAATGCCGTTTTGGCTCACAAAATCCATTCTCACCCAAGCCGAGACAAAATTCCTCTCACATAAAGTACCTCGGAATCTGTGTCCGTTTTCCCAACGGATTTCCAAACGAAACCAATAACAGACGATCCACCCAACTCGACTGGTCACCCAGGTTACATGGGGTTGAGCCAAACCAAGATCAAAACACAATTCAGAATGGATTAGAGGTCATGTCGCCGGTTTTCGATTTAATCCGGATTCCAGTACCTTGTTGTTTAGTCAATTTTCTATTATCATTTCAGATTTTTTTATCTTTTCCTAATGTGCATCAGACTTGTTTTATCCAATGAGGAATGATATCCATCTGTCTTCTCAACACTCAAACCTTCTTTCACAGTCCACACTCAACCCTCCTTCCGTCACGTTTTTTAATTTTGTTCTCTCTATTATCTTCATCTTCTTCCATTTTGTTCTGTGTTTTCTGCTCTCACCTTTCTTCTTCGTTTCTCATACAAGATTCAACAAAAATAAATACGAGCTTAGTAGAGTAGAACAACAGTGACGAAATGGGAACTGACGTGAAGACAAGATGAATTTTTAAGCAAAAAAGTGGATTTTGTCAGGGTTAATCAGGATTTTTTTTTCTTTTTTAGAAAAAGCAAGATTGTATCTTATTCTTCTTCTTCCTCCTAGCTCTTCCTGCTGAGTTTTTTTTATATTGTTTTATTTACGTCAAAGAGGCTGTTCAACTCACCAATAGCAGGTTGAAGCCTTGCTTGGACCAGATAAGTGGCTGATTCACCGCTTTTCAATCTTAACCAGTCGGTCCGGTCCAGACTTTTTTAACATTGCTTATGATATAACTAATGAATATATGCATTGAGCATATGTTATTTTTTTAAAGAAAAAAAGAAATACGTAAAAACTTAACCAATCCATTGCATAAAATTATAGAAATTCAATCACTTGATTATTTTTCTGCCACTCTGAATGAGAAATGATTATGAAGTTCAAAAAAATTGATGTAATCAATAAAAAAAGTCTCACAATAAATGAATAGTTAATAACTTATTGTCAGCTGTTACGCTTAAACTTATTACTGCATATTGATAAATTATTATTCACTTTTTAGTAATTACATTTATCCAGTGACACATTACCTCCAGTTTTGACTGCCGTATCTTTAATCCCTTCAAACAAGTAGGATTGATTTAGCTCATTGGTAGAACTCGTAAAGTTTTACTTAAAATTCGTAGGAGGGATCAAACTTAAACTACAAAATTATATTGACGCAACCATAGTTTAATTGACCACAAATTGAGCAGTTATTCTCTAAAAATGTGAATTCAAGCGATATAAATGTTCTGAAAATATCAATGGAACATAATATTTTTTTTTGACCCAATGATCAATGGAAATTGGATTACTTCAAAGTTTTTTCCCTCTTGGGTTAAGTTACTGGTTATCAAGAACATAATATTTTACTGACCAGTTCAATTTAATGACAATTAAATTGTAGTATTCTAGTATCTTTAAATCAAATGAATAAATTGGAATAAAATAAATTTATTGCAAAATTTAAGAGGTGGAAATAAGGATGGAATTACAAGGAAATGAAAAATAAAGTCGTCTGATTGGGCTAGAAAAGCTATCCATTTTATATTTAAAGTACACGTAACTAATTTTCTGTACATTATTAAAATCAATTATTGGAAAATACACGTAAGTATTTTACAAAAAGAACACTCAATTACTTATTCAACGGTTGACTAAGCTGTAAATAAAATAAAATAAACGTGCAATCATTCATATCAACCGTTGATTATATTTTGTGGTTTAAATTACTATCTCTCTCTCTCTCTCTATATATATATATATAATTCCATTATTCCAACAGAGGAATGTCAATATCAACGCTTGCTGCATGGTTTGAAAGTTACAATGTCTAAAACTTTATCCAAAAGATGAAAAAGAGCATCTAGATAGACCCTAATAAGTAAAATCAGTGACATTGTTTGATCATTGAAAATGAGATTTGAGGCATATACACACTCAAATGTATGTATGTATGTATGTTAGATATTTTATGATATTATGATTATTATATATATTAATTAGAAAATTAATAAAATATCTTAAGTGTGGCCCGTAGTCATTTGGATTGAGCCCAAGTAGGGTAACCTTATTCATCTCTATAAAATGTTACTAACAACAAGTTAAAACTTGACGACTATTCATAATCACTATTGAGGTTCTCTGACTGGTTCCAGTCAAAAAGATTTGTCACCCTGAGTTATATTCTAAGTTATATATATATATATATGCTGATTTGTTATCTATTATGCAGGTATCCATTTTTATTACTGATCTTGGATCCCAAACTGGAAAGACAAAGCAATGTTAAGAGATAATGTTTCTTCCGCTGCTTTATTTGGCAATTGTAGAAAGCTTATAAATCCGGTACATGCTTAATTAATTATGAACTTGTTCTAACAATATACACACAATTGACAAGTAGTTAATATAACAAGACAACGTAAAGAAGAAAATTGACTGGGATGAGGTATCATATTTTAATTGGTCGTGGCTAATTAATTATACATGGTGGTGTGAACTTATATTAGATGATTACGAAAACCGAAAAAAATAAAAGAATAATATAGTGATTGCGTGTGTGTGTGTGTGTTATATTACAAAAGCACAAAGAAAAAGTTGCATGTTAATGATGAAAGCATAATAATAATAAACAAGTTTGAAATATTTAAGATTAATCAACAACGTAAAATTTAATCTGTTTTATCTTATATATGCATGTTGACCTGTTGTGGTTGATGATATCCACGAGTGCCGAAGAAAGAATCATATCAGATGATAGAGATATTATATATATATATATATCTGTGTGTGCGTGTACTATGTGTCAAGCGATTATTACTTGATGAGATGGAGATGATAATATGAACGATCAATAATTCTAGTATTAGTTTCAACCTTGCGAGTCTTAATAGTACAAAAGTTTCTGGAAAAGTGATCATTGAATTTCTTGGCTATTTAAGTAAATTATATTATATATTAAAGTGTTCTATTAATTTTTGTTCCCCCCTGGTGGCCGCGACAGTGACTTGGAGTTGTAGATAAAGACGACAAGTTAAACCTAATATATATATATATGTATGTATATATGTGTGTGTACAGGAATATTCACGAATGATAAGTCATCCATATTTTTAGATTTGTACATAATAAGTTATATTATTTGTCATTAATAATGAACATAGCTCATTTCTCAATATCCATGTATATGTATTATTAGATAAATATAAAGGGATTGAGTTGTAACAAACCATACTTTTTTTAACATCTATTACTATTACTACTACTACTTCTACTTCTATTATTATATTATTGTGGAACGAGGTGAGCATATATATATATATATGTATGGTGTGAATACAAAGTATAATATTGAAGAAGTCAAAGGGAAAGGGCAGAATATAATCTTCAAAATAATGATGAGAGATTCGTGGTGATTGAGTTAAGAAAATGATGATCATTTTGGAGTTTCCTATTATTAGTCAAATTGGCTGTTGTATTCGGCCAAAAATGGTCGTTATGTTTGAACCAACACTGCCAATTTTGAATATATGTTGTTCTTCAAATGCTGGAGTTTGAAATTAATATCAATTTGTCAACTACGTTTGTCTCCTTCTCCATCGGTCTTTTCTTTTTGATAAATTAAACATCTCTCTCTCTCATATGTATATATAATTATTGTATTAGATTCAAATATAACCGAAATAATTCACTCAAACAAGTCTTTTAATTAAATAACTATCTGATTATGTTAAATTTGAGCATTGCTAAATTCGATTGGATGTAATTCTCTCAAATGTAATTCTCTCAACAGGTTTCTCCGCATTCACATAGACTTAACTAATAACCTATTTAAGCAGGCAATATCTATTCTACCAGATCCAAAACCAATACCAGTTAGTCAACACCTTTAATTTTAACATTCATACTGAACTTAAACTCTAAGCAGTCTACTTAAGTTGTTATAACTTTTTTTTTATTAATATAGAAAACTGTACCCATTTGGATTAGTGGTAAGAATTGTTTTTCTAATGTGATTTAATTACCGGCTACAAGGTAGATTTATGATGTGTGTTTTGTCTCACATAACGTAAAAGTTATTTTCTAACGCTATGGTAAACCAGTATGTCTTGATCCTTTTTTAACTTATTCAATCAAATATATATAATAATTCATTGCCTGTAAATTTATGCCACTTAGGTATAGGTTCATTTCTCCTAATCATTTCATTATTTGTTAGACATGAATATGTTTATTTCATCATCTTCAATTAAAATCTGAGAAAAGATTTTGGGATATCAATGACTTAGAAAATAATTTCACCTCATAAAGTGATATAATAACACTTTATTCCATTATAGATGAGGTGTGCTGCATAAATTGTACAGTATTATTATGATATATATCAACAATCAAAAGTTTAAATACATTATTAATCAAGAGTTTCCGCTAAATAATTTCATTCTATATTTTTTCTTAATAAGATAAAATATGACAGAGAAAGGGATTAAACCAACAGAAGAGAGTGACCAAATAGGACATTTTTTCGATATGAACAAAATAGAATGCATTATCGTCTATTGACTAAATGCTTGTTTGAGAACCATTCCCAAATCACGTTGTACACAAATTGAGACAAAATTCATCTCATATATTTACTTCGATTTGTGTAAAATCACCATTTCAACTGTTTCTCAAACACGCTCTCTCAAGCAAAAAATTGTAAGAAATAAGGGATTGAATTGATTCAGGAACAAGCAAAAAAAATAGAAAACATTAAAAATGAAATTAAGTATGACACACACACACACATCTCACATCGTGAAAACGTCTCAAACTAAACTTGATCTTTGAAAATTCCATTGGAAGAGTATGACAAATAAAATTGTAAGAAATAAGAGATTGAATTGATTCAGGAACAAGCAAAAAAAAAATAGAAAACACTAAAAATGAAATTAAGTATCACACACACACACACACACATATCTCTCAACATGAAAACGTCTCAAACTAAACTTGATCTTTGAAAATTCCATGCGCGTGGTGAGTAGTCTATCAAGTTAAAATTTAATGGAATCTAACATGCGGATATATATATATATATATATAACGAATTAAGATGGTTATTGCATTAAACTTTGTTTCCTATAATATTATTAATCACAAATATATTTTATTTTGCGACCGTATAAATATCTTCGTTAGTGACGTAGTAGTGCATTACATGTACATTATTTAAGAGACAAATGGGTTGATGAGTTTATGAAATATATAATATAGTTATACATGCATTATAAAAATTAAAAGACTCAATTGTAAAAAAAAAAGTGTTTGAACAGGATTTCCATTTATTTCTTACAATGTTATTCAATTTAAAAATGTGATGACTTCCACTTTTTGCCTTGAGACCTAAAACCTTTCATTATGCAACTAATTCATATTAGAAAAACTTTAATTTGCAACAAAGTCTCTTACTTTTTATACAAATGAATTTTTAGAGTTTACAAAACTGTCACAATTTATAATTGACTTTTTGTATTGTTGGGATTAATTAAGCACTTTCATCCATGCATTTTTTTTTTTGCCAACAAAGAAAACCTTAAATTGAAAATCACCGAACTTACATAGTCTCCAAAGATACCAAACCAAACAAACAACTTAAAGATAATAAATAGGCACGAGCAAATAAACAGAGTAGAAATAAGCAAATAAAAGATCAACAATGCAGCAAGACAAGTCTATGACATCGACCATCCAAAATGCAATCGACTGCGACGGAGCTAGATGTACCCATTAATAAGGAAAGATCTGTCTAAAGAAGCTTTGACGAACCGCCTGGCTACCAAATATGCTTTTAACAGAATCCATCTAAAAAATGGTTCCTGATCAAATTCCTTGAGGGAAAATCCTCAAGGAGGACACAAACATCCTGATAATACCAGATATAATCAACACTTCAGCCCAACAAAGAACATTGTTTCCATACATACTGGACATGCACATGTTTTGCCGTAATAAGAATAGTGTAATCATTCACACTGAACAGGCATATGTCACGTCCCATATGAATAGTAAGTACAAAGTCACTGAGCAGGCTCAAGATAATGATTCTAACTAGGCCATTATATAGATTATCCTTTAAATTAGAAACCACCAAAGCAGCAGCCATTAACCAACAGGAGACTACGTGCTTGTTTGCCATCAATTCCTGAAACATAGGTTTGGTTTCAAAATCTAGGTTTTGACCCAAAATTTTGGTTTTGTCCAAGTATAAAATTTTTTTGAAAAGCTAACATTGGTTCAAAACCTATATTTTCTCTTTCATACTTTTTCCTCTTTCCTTTTTCCTACTTTTTTTCCTTCTTTCTCTTTCCTCTTTCCTACTTTTTCCTTCTTTCCTCTTTCCTACCCACTTTTTTTGCCTTGGAATCCGTAGAAGCTAATGTGCTTGTTTGGGAACACCGTTTTCCCAAACAGTGCACACATTCCAATATAAAACCATCTCGAAATTCATTAAAACCATCTCGAAATCCATAAAATCATCTTGAAATCTGCAAAATAAATCGAAATATGTAAACTCATTTCTCCCAATAGACTTTCCAACCACACACAATAACTTTCCAAACACAAATCACTTTTCAAAACCTAGGTTTTGCTTCGGAATCTGTAAAAGCTATTTTCTAAAATCTATTCTCCACAACTTAGGTTTTGCCTCAAAATCTGTAAAAGCTATTTTCAAAATAACTTCCAAACAAGCCCTACAAGGGAGACCCTCCTATGATTGAAAGATGCTCTGATCAGGCTCAATTTACCCCATAGTCTCACTATAATTACATATGAAGCTTGCAACATTCAGTTTCAACCCTCCCATACAATCAACAAAGCTTACAGAAGCTTACCCAACACCAAACTCAGCCACACTACACTTCCAGATACTCGAGCCCGAATCAACTCTAAATAAAATTTTTTTAGTATTGGAAGGGCTACTTACCTCCCGATCGCTAGCATTCAAATTCTTCTTCTCAGACCTTACCTGCAATGCCACCTTACAGCATAAGCTCCCATCTGAGATCTAAGTTGGTACCTCTCCCCTTCCATCCCAACCCCCTGAGTCAAGTTTATCGTCATCTGCTTCAAGATCCACCGAAGCTCCAGACAGGGGTTCGGAGATAGAGACAACATTGACTGTTGGCAGAACTATTACCGCCAAGGTGGGATGGCGTTGGACAAAAGAGGGCTGTAGAATCAAGAAATAGGAACCCTGGAGCTCACCCATTCCTCCTCTTTGGCTAAGCGTCTCAATCGTTGCCTCCCATGACCCTGGAGGCACCCATCGGAGATCACCCTCGGAAGTCATCACACTAGATCGAGACCCCCAAATCTCGAATCGATAGTCCCCTCAGCCGCTATACTTGCGTCCATTAAAAACCCCTTTGAAGCCCTAATCATCCATAGCCACCCCATTGCAATACAATCCAACAACTCACTAAGAGGAGGAGGTTAAAATCTCTAAGGATTAGAGAGAGAGCATTGACCCAAAGATTCAAACCGCAAGCTCGACAGCGTGAGAACAATCCCTCATAGAGAGGGAATAGAAACCCTAGCTAGCAGGGAGGGAAACAAGCTCAACAGCGCGAGAAAATGACTGTGTTATGCATTTATTTGTTTTAAACAATAAGAGTTTCGCATTAATACACGCGCCTGATATATTATTTTTAATTAAATTTTTGGTAAGTTACAAGTAATAGAATTCTTTTTTATTCAAAATTTATTATATAATCATACTTTTTTTAATTTCTTAATACACGCTCATGGTATATTACAACTAATTCTTTTTTAATCATACATTATTTTTGCCGCAGGAAAATTAAAATATTTTTGCTGCAGCAACAAACATAATCCATCTTGCTGCAGGAAAATTAAAATATTAATTCCCCCAAGGTCTTGATAATTAATAGTAATTAATTATGAGTCAAACTCTTGAGCGAGTGTTATATGCATATGGGAGATCAGTTTCTAGTTTTCTTGTAGATTTAACGATTACTGCATAATAACTTCACTTGTACTTCGCTGTTCATTGGTTGCTCGAAATATATTATGATGTGTCGGCAACCTTGAATGTAAATTTAATAATTTAATAATAAAACGTGTAGCGTGATCCAAAGATTTGAAAAAATGGTTAATTTTATATCTAATCAAAATTTTACATTTGAACTTACGATTCCTGTTAATCCAAATTTTAAGATTCCTTTAATCTCTCTCTCTCTCTCTCAACATTAAATTTTATATTTAATATATATTTAAATTGCTTGCTTTCGATGAAGTCAAGGCATACTTATTTTTATAAATTAATGATCCTGTAACAAATTAATTTAAACTAAAATACGCATTTAGTTCTTTAAATCTCCCTCAAATTTTACTGTTTCAATTTGATTCCTTATATTTATAAAGTATACTTTTAATCCTTTTATCTTAATATCGTTAGTTTCATTAACGGAAAATACTGATTCAACAAATTAAATCACAATTTAAATTTGCTGAGTAAGATTATTTTGCTAAAAGAAGTTAATTAACAGCATTAAGATAAAAAAATTAAAGTGCACTTTTAAAATTTAAATGACTACAACTAAATTTGATTTAAATTTAAAAAACCATAAATCCTTAATTTATTGCTATTATTAATACTTGCAGTCAAGTTACCAAACTTCTAACTTGATGAATTTGTGTGATAAAATATTATATATTTATCACATTTTGTGCTCTATTTAATGTATATTTAAAGTCATTAAATTTAGTTATTGTATTCTGGATACATACTTTTTTTTTTTTGCCAACCAAACACCATTAAATTAAAAGCCACAACAAGCTACAAGGTCCAGGAGAAACAAACTAAACAGAACAAACCAACAGAAAC
>JANTPZ010011956.1:0-13099 GCA_025593235.1 Vachellia pachyceras | reverse complement strand
CCTTTTAATTTGAAACTTCACACCTGAATTCTCTTTTCTATTTCTGCTGACAGGTTTAAAAGTTGCAGGAGTGGTAGCTCTGATGATCAGCATCATTATCCTCTTCTCAAGGCGAAAAATACCATTAATCATCTCAGCAGACTTTTGGAAGATGAAAAAGAACGATGAAGACATTGAGTACTTCATCAGAAATAATGGGCCTCTGTCTGAAAAAAGATATACATTCTCAGAAATCAAGAAAATAACCAACTCTTTTGAAGTCAAATTAGGAGAAGGAAGTTATGATAATGTATTCAAAGGAACCATACTCAACAATTGTGCTGTGGCTGTGAAGGCATTGAAACCATCTAAAGGGAATGGTGAAGAGTTGATCAATGAGGTTATGAACATTAGTAGGACATCACATGTAAATATTATCACCCTCTTCGGTTTTTGCATTGAAGGCAACAAAAAAGCACTTGTATGAACTTATTACCAATGGTTCACTTGAAAAGTTCATACGCAAGAGAGATTTAGAGCCAACTCATCCCCCCTTGAGTTGGAAAAAAAATTGATCCAAATAGCAAAAGGGGTGGCCATAGGACTTGAGCATTTGCATTGCAGGTTGCAACACTCAAATCCTGCATTTTGAAATAAAACCTTTATATTAAAGATCTCAGAGTTGGCCTCACTAAACTTTGCTCTAGAACGTAACACACAGTACTGTCTCATTATTGCTCGATGCAAAAGGAACTACTGTCGGGTATATTGCTGCCGAAGTATGGAATAGAAACATTGGAAGATTTTGATATTGTATTTTGATGATGACAAATGTATTTTATATTGTTGTAAAACATATGAATTAATTTATGCATTCAAATATCTAAAGGTCAGTCAAATTGGTTTTTTAACGTCTTCTTAATGAAGTATATTGCCATTTGAACACTTCAAATAGCTGTGGTGTCTCCCTTAATGTTTGACTTTATTAGTCTAAATTTTATGAGCTTCATTGTCTGACGTTCGAAGGCTTGTCCCAGATCCAACCCAATATGTTAGTTTTCTCTTCTTTATTTTCTGACGTCAATGAAAGTTCCTGACACCAAGATTATGGTATGAACGAGGAAATTTCAATTCGAGGATTTTGCGTCCTTTTAGGTTCTTTTAGATGTGTCCCTTCCACAATTCCCTTGTCCTCCCATCAAAGAAGCTTACTTTTTTTTTTTCGTGGTGTAATTGAGGCAAGCCGAAGCTTGATAAATACATGAACAGTGACCTAGATAAAATCCTAGATGCTAAAAATTCAACTATAGAACCTAACTAGGCTGTAATAATCCTTGGCGATCGTCAAGATACATACCAACACAGGAAGCTAACTCTATTTTGGATACAAAATACATAATATAGTGCAAGTCGCCACCATCAAGATTACTAATTTTCACTAGTTTTTTATTGTTACATATAGAGGAAATTTCATTTCATATATGACCATTAAGTTACCTTCATCTGAGTATTAAAATTTCATGATCATTAACAATTAATATGAAAATTTCCTATCTGTGATTAAGAAATTCTCTTTACCTTGTGTACTGCATTTCTTTTCTTTGACTTCTAAATTAATGGTTTCGAATTGAAAGATGTGATTAAAAATTGTTGAAAGTACAGCTAAAATAATTGGCGACTAAACCTGAAAGTTTTACAATTATTTTTTCCTTGACTTCTAAAATGTTTTACAAAAAAACTTCCACAGATCGAATTCCATCCCTTTTGGGAAAAAGTCTTCGACGAGTACAGCTCCGTCGACCGTCGACAGATAAAAAAGGTCACCGGCGGTGCCAATGCCAACTGCGAAAACAATGGAGACACTGCAGAATTCTGTTTTCTTCAATTGATTTTTATGCATTTTGCTCAAGAAACTTTTTTTTTTTTGGCAGTAAAGAACTCAAGATCCTGCAGAAGAATTTCAAAAAAAAAAAATCCTTAAACATAATTAACTTTCTGCTTTGGTGCTTAAGCATAATTCCCCAAAAATTATTAGGTAACTTAGTCTATGCCAAATATTCTTGGCCTAAATTAAAGTGGCACGGCCCTTTTTATTCTATTAAAAAAATACATGTGATATACACGTGTTTAATTTTAATTAATGTTAATTTCTTAAACTTGATATATTAAAAAAAATTAACAAAACAGATCTAATAAACTTTATGCTTACGAAGCTTTTTCCAGAAATTAAGGTCAAGCATTAGTTGACATTTAAATTTGCATCACTTGATTGCCCTTTAAGACTATTTGGCAATAATCAGCTTTACAGAATTTAAGCAAGGAGTAGATTGTTGACATTATGCTCCAGATTCCTATAATTCATTCATATTTTTTATTAGTTATCTTTATTTAAAATCTTTTAGGTGTTTTTATCTATGTCATGCTTATAACAGAGATTTTAAGAGATATTATTTATTAATCAATCTAATATCTTAACTTCTTTTTTTTTTAAAAAAAATATCGTGTCCCATTCTTCACAAAGACATGATTTTTTTGTTATTTTTTACTGTTTTATCTTACTTTACTTTCTTAATGATCTCCAGTAATTTAATATTATAAGTGTTGTATTGAATTACAGCTAAAAGCCATTTTATATTGTTAAAAGAAAAAATCAGTCTCCAGCATGTGCATTTGCAATTCCCTTCTGCTGTGACTGCCCTTTGCCCCCTGCTGGATGTTTTTGTCTGCCACATGATCCTTGAATCACACATAAATGCAATCCAATCTCAAATCTTAACTTTGAGAAATCAGTCATACTAATTATAAGTAATTAAAATTGCTGTTATTGTTGGTGCGTTCTTCAATTAAATTATATATATATATATATATGTATTACATTGATTAGGGGTCCTCACAATAATAATTAATTTCTTATTAAGAAAGGAAATCATGGCACATGCAGCCCCTCGAGGTTAACTTTAGATAAAATAAATATGACTTATGAGTGGTTTGGTGACAGAAGCCAACTAGATTCAATTTTCTTTATAGTGGTGGTGGTGGTTCATTAGTTCCTGTCAAATAAACTAATCAACTCTGTCATAATATAATCTGCCACGTAAACACCAACTAAAAATAAACAAAGAATTCATCGACAATACGAGTTGTCACTTGTTATCAACTCCAAGATCTAGATTGGCTCAGTAATATTAGTATATCTAAAGTTTTCATTGGCACGCTTTGATTTCTTAATATAAAAGGGTCGGCTTTGCTAAAACATCATTATTAATCATGTTATTCACATCCATTAGAACTATTTTTTGATATAAAACCCTTTAACATGTGTAATTAGTATAAATACTTCATAAATAACATTATATATATATTTAGAAGACAAATTGAATTACAGTTTTGTATTTACTATCAAAATAAACCATTAATATAACGTTAAAGACAGAAGGGAGCAAGAGATTTATGGCATGAAATCTTTCCTTTCTATCAGTTAAGAAGACATGAACTTGGGTTTGGCTCACATGGTTCTGCCTCCCATATCCTTTCCCCCCCTTGAATTAGATGGGTAAGAACTAAAGGCTTGAATTCATAAAATTGCAACATTTAGAGAAGCTTTTATGTTAATAAATTGCAAGACTTGCCTCCTCTCACACTCTTGCTTTAACTCTTTCTTTTATGTTCTCTTTCACATGTTTCTTGTTGAGCCTTACGCGTTTCCATGGAGCTTTTAATTAGCTTGTGCCTTACTTTCTGGAGTCTCTGTTGTTTCTGGCTTACTTTTCAAAGGCGCCAAATTGTTTTGTCCCCAGTGAGAGACAAGTAGCAGAAAAGCATCTTTAATATGATTTGATAAATAAATCTTGCAGGGCGTTTCTGCGTCTTTTATAGTTATCCAATAAAACGGATCTTTGGTTGCTGCTCTTGAAGTCAACATAATTCATTACTTTTGGACTGACTTTTGTTTTCACATGAACACATTTCCATATGACAGTCTCCAAACTCACTTTCATTTTCTCTTTCACACTTTCTGAAACAGACAGGAAGTTCATCCCTCTCTTCCTCACAAATTATTTCCATTTAAAATTTTGAACTCTGCACATTGTATCCATCACCTTCGCCTTCAGCACCATCCCTCAAGGTTTCCAACAATGGATTGTCATCCTATTCCTTTGCTTATATCCACAGTCACCTTTATCTTCTTCTTCTCGATAGCTTTGCCACAATCCTATTCTCAGGAAAATGAAATACACTCCGTTTGCAGCCAACCGTACAGTTGTGGATCTCTCAAAAACATCACCTACCCTTTCTGGGGACAAAATAGACCACGTTATTGTGGCAAAAATGGCTTCCAGCTTCTGTGCCTGAATGATCTAAAAACTACAATCCAATCTGGTTCACAAACTTTCAACGTACTGGAGATTAATCAAACTGGTTTTACCATGCGACTCGTGGTACCAGAATCATCAGCATATGATCTCTGTCCTCCTAATATTTCCAACACTTCTCTGAGTGGCAGTCCCTTCAGCTTCCTCCCTTATACAGTTCAGAACATCACCGTTTTCTACGATTGTCCCTTTCAGATTTCTGGTGTGAACAGCATGATGTGCCGGAACAATTCTAGTGAACAAGCGTTCTATGTGAATGGAACCCAGTTGCAGCAAGTTTCATCAGAATTTGGCAGATGCGGGTATCGTGTTCAGGTGCCAGTTTCAGCGGATATTCCCTTGGATTCGCTCAAGGATGCTCTGGATGAAGGGTTTGATGTGAAGTATGATGCATCAGAGTGTTCAAAATGCAAGTCTTCTGGAGGAACATGTGGAAGGAATCAGAGTAATAACTCCTTGTTTAAATGTTATTGTCCTGATGGAACAACCGACAACAAAGCCTGTTCTGTTAGCAGCAGTAGCAGCAGTAAGTTCTCTTGCATATATATGCATACATATAAAAGTTCATTTTCAGTTTCCATAATATCTAAGTGTGCTATGTTTTGGTGGCAGGTAAAAAGAACGAAGCGTTGAAGCTAGCTTTAGGTATGGCAAAAAGATTTATTTTCCTAATTTGTTTCCTGTTTTGGCGTCAGAATTAACGGCCAAAGGTAAATTTCATAGTAGCATGATGATTTATTTTTAATTTTTCACAGGTTTTGTTGCAACTGGAATTGGATTGCCTCTCTTGGCAGTCATCATTTGCAAAAACAAAGCTAAAATATGGAGGTTCATAAAAAGCAAATTTGGCAACAAGAAGGAGGATTGCAAAATTGAAGCGTTCCTTCAAAGTCAGGGGCCTCTGGCTCTGGAAAGATACAGCTTCTTGGATTTGAAGAAAATGACCGATTCATTCAAAGTAAAACTTGGAGAAGGAGGCTATGGTGCTGTTTACAAAGGCAAGCTTGTTGACGGTTGTGATGTGGCCGTAAAACTCTTGCACGAAGCCAATGAAGACAGCGAAGAATTCATCAACGAAGTCGCCAGCATCAGCAAGACCTCCCATGTTAATGTTGTCACTCTTCTTGGATTTTGCTTAGAAGGACGTAGAAAAGCTCTGGTCTATGAGTTCATGTCCAATGGTTCTCTTGAAAAGTTCATTTCCAAAAAGAAGCAACCAGATGATCAAACTGTTGCACCACTGAGCTGGGAGACCCTGTATCAGATTGCCAAAGGAACAGCTCGAGGACTAGAATACCTTCACAAGGGATGCAACACCCGAATCTTGCACTTCGATATAAAACCACATAACATCCTTCTTAGTGAGAAGTACCATCCAAAGATATCAGATTTCGGGCTAGCTAAGCTGAACACCAAAGAGGAGAGCATTATTTCCATATCAAATGCAAGAGGGACAATTGGGTACGTGGCACCAGAAGTATGGAACAAAAGCATAGGAGGAGTTTCAGATAAGTCCGATGTGTATAGCTACGGAATGGTTCTGCTGGCAATGGTTGAAGGGCAGAAGAACAGTAATATGGAATTGGATGCAGGCAGCGAGTCAAGGAGCGAGTTGTATTTCCCTCCATTGATGATGTACAAGAATCTTGAAGAGGGAAGTGATGTGGGAGTGAAAGAGGAAACGGTTGTAGAGGAGAATGAGATAGCGAAGAAGATGACAATGGTGGGACTGTGGTGCATTCAGACAATTCCTGCTCAGAGGCCAACCATGAGCAGGGTGATTGAGATGTTGGAATCGAGTATGGATTCTCTGGAAATGCCGCCAAAGCCGTTTGTGTCTTCTCCTTGGTCATCAACATCTGAATCTTCCCTTATATTGACTTCATTGCAGAATACTATTTGATGTTTAATCATGTAAAACTTTTGGGTGTGAATAATGTAATGTAAAAATATGTTTCATTTCTGACACCGACTTCACCACCACATCTCTTATTTCTAATAGCATATGTAGCTTTTACATAAAAAATTAACACGATACAAATTGTTATAGAATTGCAAGTACGTGTATGAATTACAGCTTCGGGTGACAATATAAGCATTGTTCATATTTTTCCGTAACCTTCCTCTTAAAATTGTTTGTCAATCCATTTTTGACTGAGGATCAAATCAAATTGAACGGCTTTGTGGGGCTCACCAATTACCCCGATTAAGTTATTTATATTGAAGGAGATCAGTGTTACAACTAATAAAATAGCACACCAGGAGATTAGAGGATGTGAACAGATTTATTTTCTGGTAAGCATATGTATTTTTTTTACTGCATTAGATACTAAATTTCGACAATTCTTCAGACGAAGATTCAAACGTGTTTAGCATGCTGCGAGAGATTTTAAGAAATACTTGACGGCATCATGGGCTTTGTTATATGGGTTTGGATCTAAATTGATACAATTAACCGTATCCACTAGTCCCTTTTTCATTACAATTTTTTATTGGTTTGGTATGAGAAATGTCCGCTTCGCAAAACAATGAATGATTGTCATAGATAAGGTTGAATCTATTATCAGTAAAGTTCCCCTTCAGTCGAACTATCCAAAGGTTTAAAAAATTGATACAATTTTTTATCGGTAAAGTTATTGAAGCTATCCAAAGGCAACGGAGAAGAATTTATCAATGAGCTTGCTAGCATCAGTAGAACTTCCATGTCCACGTTGTTACCCTTCTTGGGTTTTGTCTTGAAGGCCATAAAAAGGCTCTCATATATGAGTTTATGCCCAATGGTTCTCTTGACAAGTTCATTCTCAACAAGACTACAGACAATGCTGATCCATCATTGACGTGGGAAAAATTTTATCAAATTGAACTTGGTGCAGCTCGAGGGCTAGAATACTTGCATCGAGGATGCAATACTCGAATTCTGCATTTTGACATAAAGCCACATAACATTCTTCTGGATGAAAATTTTTGTCCTAAGATCTTGGATTTCAGGCTCTCTAAGCTTTTTCCAAGAAAAGAAAGCATCATTTCGATTTCAGAAGCTAAAGGGACTATAGGATACCTTCTCCAGAAATTTGGAACAGAAATATAGGTGGGGTTTCACACAAGTCAGATGTCTATAGTTACGGAATGATGCTCTTGGACATGATTGGAGGGCGAAAGAACATGAATGCTGAAATTAATTGCACAAGTACTGAGAATTATTTTCCAGATTGGATATATGGTAAACTTGAGCAAGGCAGCAATCTGGGAACCAGCGATGGAGGAAACAATGTGGCGGAAAATGATGTTGCAAAGAGAATGACCATTGTGGGTCTGTGGTGCATTCAAACATTTCCAACACAAAGGCCTACAATTGGTAGAGTGATTGAAATGTTGGAAGGAAGTTTAGATTCACTACAAATGCCTCCAAAACCTGTCATGTCTTCTCCTCCAGGATTAGAATTAGAGTCCTCCTCCACTGCCAATACCACCACGTAGATTATGGGTAACCACAAAAAATATATACTTTCCACATTGGAATTTTAAAATGTTCTATTAGTCTGAGTTGAATATCATGTGGGATGATTTTTTTTTGGCAATTAATAGGATTATCCTTTGTTGAAAGGGCTGCATATGGATTGCTCATAAATGACCCGAAAGATATATATATATATATATATATAATATGTGCCTTCTCCACCACCAGAATCTTCCCCTGAGTGAAGCTCATTCTGAAGGGTTCAACTTTCTGTCTAAATTCTTTTCAAGGGAAAAATGCAGATAGTAAGTGTAACATATCAGCACATGCATTGTTGTTTTTGAAGTCATACATGTTTTGTTTAATTAGTTTTGGCGAGAGATCGCGGGCCAAAAAGGCCCCCTTGCTTTGATTCATGATGCAGGGAAAATAAGCATCCCTAGTTTGTATCTGTTGTCAATTAATTTACTCACAAACACTCCTTAAAATTTAATTAATTGAGATAGCGCGTTCTGGTCTGCCCACTCGAGCAACAATAATTATTTACATTAATTATGTTTACTGAGGTGGGGCAATCCATTGTCCTAATTAAGTCCCCGGAAGCCGGTACTTTGATTTAAAGGAGTAAGCACTAACAGTTTGAGGTTATAATGGCGGAATTAAACCTGTAACTTCCCATTTAAAAGATATCATACCACTAAATTATAAAACCTTAAATCCCGGAAGCCAATACAAGCTCCCAGACCTGTAAAAAGTTGATTCTGATGAGCGCTCTTCCCAAATGTTGGAGACCCACTAGCGAGATAGGATGATTTATTTTAAAGATTTTTCAATTTACAAATGTTAAATCAAACATTAATATATACACATTTAATTACATACATACTCACCATTACATTTTCTGTTAATAAGAGTAACGATGTTGACATTATCAAGGGAATGAAACCATACTTAGCGGACTACAATCAAAATTTAATGTGATCACTTTGCCTTTTTCAAATTATATATTTTCCCATCGCAAAATGCATATTGTATTTAGATGTTCAATAAAAAAAAATTACAGGTTGTCAAATTGCGGGAAACAGATGTCAAGTTTCATATTTTATACCGAAGATTAGTAACCTTTCAAATGCTTTAAAAACAATTACAAAGTTTAAAACAGTTTTGCATTGATATACTTTGAAGTTGAAGATATTTTACAACATGCTTTAAAATTTAGATATTATTATTCCTAGCAATTAACATTACATGCTCGGAAGTGGAAAGCATGTAAGATGCTCTGGAATAGTTACATGCCCCGAAAAGAAGAAAGCAAGATGAGAGAAATTAAGTCTCTGTAATACAAAACCCATATTAAGTAATCTCAAATTCCTATTACACAAGCTTACATGTACCTGATTATTCAAAGATTATTAGCTAGAGTTGGAAGCAAGTCGGATGGAGGAGGAGTGGCATTATTTTGCTTCTGTTTCAGCTGCTGGAGCTGTTTATATTCTCCATAAAAGTAGGACACAGAGCCCCAACGAGACAGTGCCAAGCTAATTCCTTTCTCCGCCGTGAAACTCTCCCGGAAGAAAACCACGGCCAACACCTCAGTTACCGGCAGCATCATGGCAATGATAATACCTGAGAACAACGAAGAGGCACAAAAGATAATCCCTATAACCCCCACGAAGAACATCTGCGATATAATCGCAGTACACACTGCCACCACGTAATAATTTGTCTCCCCCAACCCAAATTCTCTAGCTTCCCTCCCCATCACCTGTAAAGATATAATAATAATAATAATAATAATAATAATAATAATAATAATAATAATAATAATAATCACTTAATTACTTTCCTAATATATATATATAGAGAGAGAGAGAGAGAGAACAAGGATTTGATGATGATGATGATGATGAACCTTGAAGTCGTTGTTGAGGAGCATGCCGACGGTGCAGATTAGAGTGGCAGTGAAGCTTATCACCAACTGAACCTGGATGACCACCGAGTACGTCACAGGCTGCTTGCTCTTGCCGTACATGAGCTCCAACAATGGTGTCAGAAAACCGTACAAGGCCGACGCTGCCAGCGTCATCACGAATCCCAACACATATTGCTTACTGGACACACCTTGGGGACGATCCCCGGATGAACGAATAGCCAAGACTCCGGCTGAGACGGTGAGCAAGAGGATGGCGTTTATGGAGAAAGGGGTGAACTTTTGCCTGACAAGAAGAAAGGCGAAGGCGGCGATGAAACCCAGCTGGGTTGCGAAGATGAGAGAGGAAGTGGAGGTGGGGAGTCGAGATAAGCCGTAAGCGAAGAAGTAATCATTGACGGCCATGAGAACACCGATGAGGGCGGATGTCAGGAACAAGCGCGGGTCGATGGAGAAGAAGGGCTTGCTGCTGCGGATGCAAGTGATGATTTGAGGGACTAGGAGGATGGGGAAACCGCCGGTTTGGAGCCAGCTGTAGACCCAGACGCGGTGGCCGCCGTGGACGAAGTAAAGGCGAGTTATGAGAGAGGTTCCGGCGGCGCCTAGACAGAGTAAGAGGCAGTTTATGATTAAAAGCACTCTCCTGCTTCTCTTTCGTTGCTCTAACGCTTCCCTGTCTTCTTCCATATTCTTGCGGCTCTCCATAACAATAGTGATAGCTCCCTACTTGAAACAAGCTGTTCGTTCGAGGATGATATGAATGAATAATGATCTTTAATTCAGCTCTCGTGTTCGCTCAATGATTATCATGCATATTAATTAATAATTGGTAGCCATTTTCTAACGTTTCTACACTCTAAAACAAATGCCCTCTCACACTCTCCATATGCTCCACCCTGAATATATATTTTATACTCCTTGTAGGATTTTTTTGGCGGATCCCTTCTAGTTTCCAATGTAATACTATTTTCGGTTGTTTCACTTTCTTAATATTCAAATTAGGTCTATATTAAAATCAGAGGTAATATTTATTTTACAATTCATTTTTTTTATTAAAATAAGGACCACGGGGAGTATTTTTGGTAAGTGAGTTAGTCTATGCCATACGTACGCGCGTGAGTGTGAGGGGTGAGTTTTTTTTTGGCGGGGAAAAATTCAGGCAAAAAAAAAAAAGGAATTTAACTCTTAAAATATAAATTTTTTAATATATTGTTGTAAATCTCTTAAGACAAAGATTAAGCTAGTAATTATATATTTATATAACAGTAAATTATAGGAACTACAATAATATGTGTGAATGTAGATCCAGACAAAAAAAGCATGAATATAGGATTGGTAAAGTCGAATTTAAAAATATTTATTTTAATATTATTTATTTCATAAAATATGTGGAAGTCATGGATGCCATTATAAATAATGATAAAATTTATAGATGGATGGTTTATATCATTACTAGCATAGTCTTAATTGTAGAGCCCATTTCGGTACAACTTAGAAAAATAATATTTTTAGAGTAAGGTTAAAATGCCTCAAGCATCTTAAAGCATTTACTCATCTCCCTACAACATCCTAAAGTATATTGTGATGCATACATAACCTCAAAATATTTTTTCCATGTATTTAGCATTCTAAAGTATTTTTTTGTATTCCCAACATCCTAAAATATTTTTCTCTATGTCAGTCTAGAATCTTAAAAAACATTTGGTGCATCCAACACAATAACATAAAAAATATTTTGAAGTGTTGAACATATCTAAAAATACTTGAGGTTGTTGGATACATCATAAAATGCTTCATAGTGCTAGATTCACCTGAACAAATGCTTCATGATATTGGATATGCCTTAACCCTTTAGACTAAGCAAATTTTCTGGAAACAACCTTTCAGAGGTAAAGTTTAATTAGTAAATATGTACTACTTGCCAAAATGCTAATATAAAATGTATAAACCACTTTCGTATTCCGAGATTCATTGTATACAATAACATATCCTATGTTTCAAAAATTATTAAATTATTGTAGAAATTTCAACGGAATCTCTGTTATAAGACAAACTTCACGAAGTAAAGTTCAACAATAACCTAGAATCTCATAAAAGTATTTAGAGCAATGTTTCATCACAAGTATATACATATTCTTCAAAATACAAAGGAAAACACATGGCCTATAGATTTCGTTGAACACTAACCATTTAAGCTCGTCAATTCTTTTAATATATAGCCACAAAAATAGGCAGATTCAAAAGGTTGTCTTCAAAAGGCTTAAAATGTTCCTTGAGTTATCATTGGGAATTTTGTTTTCCTGGTTGTGTGCCTTTGTGATAATTAGAGGCTAATTTATTGCCAAATTATAATTGATGTATAATAATGATGACTGTGAGCCGCCAAAAATAACATTAGTTAGCACTTGGCAACATACAACCTGATTGACTTTGTTTTCTTTTCGTCTCTTCACTCTTGATAAAGATATACTATCTGTTGTCTTGAATATAAAATCTAATTTTAAGTGTAATTTGTATTACAAACTAGGTTTTATATTTAGGATTGAACAATTAATTATTTTAGTATATATATAACATGATCTCTTTAAAATAGTTATAGGTATTATTAGAAATTAAGAGTTATAAACAATTCATACATGTAAGCAAGCTCTTGCCATTGTCCAAATCACTTTGGGTTTTATTGTAAACATGTTAACAAATATGGATAGAAATTGTGACATATATATTAATGTTATGTATATAAAAGCTAACAAATGTGCTAATTCTTTAGTTAAATTTGTCACATATGATGGTTTAGAAGATTTTTGTACATTTGATCAAATGTGCTAATGTATTCTTATATCAATTATTTTGAATATTTTAATTTGAAAAATAATTCAAGTAGTGAACTACTCAATTTTTTTTTTCTAAACTATATACCATATTGTGTACATATGATCAAGACACAATTCCAAATGATTAAGAAAATATTTTAAAAAATATAACACACATATTATCAAATAATTAAATTAAATAATATTTTTAATATTTATAAATAGGTTATCAAACATTTTATATTAAATATAAGAGGGACTAGTATTTTCTGTTACTTTATGTAATTTTTGGGGGGTTTTTTTTGGCGACGTGCAGGTCATTGGTCAAGTCTTTAAGGTTGGGCCATATTTGTAGCAGTGTCCAGTGTGGAAGCCCCATTCAATAATCAACAACCCACCTCCTTCAACAGCCAGTGGATCAATTCCTTCACTGTTTTGGCCACTGCCAAGTGTCACGGGCTTAGTTTTTCCTCGACACAAGCACCGTGCGGCCTAGCAAGTTATGCTCGATCCTGAGCTCCTGAACCTGCTAGTAAGCCTTCCAAGG
>JANTPZ010011954.1:0-10991 GCA_025593235.1 Vachellia pachyceras | reverse complement strand
TAAATAAAAAATAACAGGAAAATCTTGCAATTTTCACATTGGGTCAGTTGTTGAAATTTTCCCATGAGGACAACTCAGCCCCAACTAGGCAGCTCCAGATGCTCCACCAGACTTTTCATAAACCAAGTATCCTATTCAGTACTTGCAATCTTCCAATGTGGGACTTCATTTTTTTCAATAACAAGTTCAAAACACAAGTTTTTGTTTCTTTTCTGCCTTTTACCTTTTCTTTCTTAATCCTTGTTGAATTATTTTGCCTAGTCTTGGAATATTTTTTTAAATGTATGCACAGTTAATTATTAGTTCAGTCAGCACTTCGGTACTATATCCTCATTCCTAAAGAACATGTAATTTAATCCATAAGCAACTGCAAACGCCAAACACAAACAATAATAAGTAGAACGAAGTGAATAGAAAAATTTCTCCATGTGTACTACTATTCTCTCCCTCGCTAAAGGGAATAAAACCACCCTACTTAAAACTATCTAATACTTTCAAGTTTCAACAAGCTAAACATACTCTTATTGCATGCTGAAGTCGCCACTTGAGATGTAGAAGGCCAAGGTGCTGGAATTTTGTCATTTAGATCACAATTGAGGCTAATCCCAGTTTTATCTAATGTCAAATCTCAAGGCAAGCTAGGTAGCAGACAACCAACCTCTAAAGAAAAATGAAGCAAGTCAATCATTATATAATTCTATATGCAACTTGAAATAAAATAACCAAGCATATTAAAAAAATAGTGTTGACATGTCAAAAGGGGGGATAAGCAAATGCTCTTATATATTTATATGTTAAAAAATCAATTTTAAAAAAGAACTCACCACTTGAAATAAGCTTTTCTAGGGTAATGATTGCCAAAAGATCAGATTTAGCAAAAGACCCTTTCAATATATTCAATAAACAAGTAACGGTTCACTTCCATTAAACAATTACAAATTTTATTGATGACTTCCCTGCTCAATATATTCAATGAAAAATAAAAATGTTGACCTCAATTAAAATCAATGGTAAAAAAGCCACATGACCATCTCATGCTTCTTATATATGCATTTTCATACCCAACATGTAATGCCGTTAAAATGTTTAAAACAAGTAAACAATTTCTTGCAGTGACATTAACTAGAAGTTAACATTATTATTTTCGGCCATTGCTTATAGAAGACTTGTTTAATATTTCATTTTTAACAAAAAAAATTGCAGTTAGAACTTAGATTAGGAAAGTAAATCACAGATTCTCCTTAAAATATGAAAGACAAAACAGAGTGAAAACAAAAAAAATCAAGAATATAATACCCGGCGAAGATTGTAATCAATAAATTCTTTTCCTTTACCTAGATACCTACAAATAATAGGCCAGGCCATTTCAGATAACAAGTAATTGAATTTTTCTTGAGTTTCTAAGTCAATATCTGAAACGCGTTTATCAATATCCACCAACAGCTTTTTCAAAAATGATGCAGAGTTTGAAACTTTAACGGAACATGATCCAATTGTATCTGGCATGCAAAGACAATAATTACCAAAAATGGAGGGAAAGAGACAAAAGACCAGTAGAAAAAGTCAATAAACAATAATTGATTGTTCCACATATAATTATCAAAGAAGCAATTTCGGAAATGTAATATTGCCAGTTTAATAGCATGTCTAAGGCCCAAAAAATAGGCAAACAATGAGACCTTGTAAGAACAATAAGACCTTGCAAGAAACTGAGGTTTAAATCTAGATAAATTAGTCAAGAGATTGAAAATCTGTTTTAAATTCATCAAAACATAAATTGTAAGCTGTTCAAACTTTTTATTTTAGAGAAAAACATATAGTCAAGGTTATGTTAGAAACCTACTAAATGTTCTTATTAAAGTAGAAGACATTGTCAACACTTTCCCGAGTTTTTCTATATGTTCCCATTTCCACCATCATCAGAACCATTTGAAAGCTTCCACTCAAATGAAGTAATACTCGAACACATTAAGCTGGATTTAATTGGAAGAGCACTTGATGGAGTCTTGTTTTACTTTACCTCTAAATAAGAGACACAAATACGATAAGGCACTAGAATCCTTATTGCTGGAAGCAAGAAACGGGGACCACTCTGGCAAGCATTCGAAGGAGAAGATGTATTTATGAGGGAGAGGCGATTGACAGTAAAGATAGAGTTGAGGAGAGTGACATCGGGTGAGAGAAAATCTGACTGGCCAAATCGAAATCATTGGAAGTAGTGATGGTATCGATCTAACCGTTGGATGAATTAAGAGGTCTAGGGCAGGAATTGGAGTCATCGAAACCGAAGAGCTTGCATATTAAGATCGGGAAGGTGATAGAGAAAAAATGGCAAGATTGGTCAGGTGAATGAGATTGGAGGAAGCCATCAATGGAGGCGCAGATGGAGAAGATTTGAGAAGGAGAGGCAGTGGCGATAATGGCGAAAGCAATGTCCTGGGATTTGGAGAGGGAATCGATAGTATAATAAGGACGCACGGTGAGATAATGAGAAGGGAAGGGTTTTAAATTTCTAAAACTTAGACAAATCATAGCGGGATAGGAAGGTGTTTTTAAATTTTTGAATACTTTTTTATAAAATATGTATAACATTACCTGCAGATTTTTTCCCCAAGTAATTTATCTGCAGATTTGAAATCTGTAGAAAATGTGCAGGTATTTCATATTTTTTTTACTAGTGTGTCTAATAGACTGGACTCCATTCCCATAAGTGAGTATAATCTAGTTAAATCTAATAATGGTTGTACTCGAGATCATAGATGTGGCGTCAGCAGTAGGTATAGGCATGTTGGAATCGTAGTGGTTATAATTCCCACCTAAAATGGAGAAAGACTAATAAGAACCATAAAAGGGCAATTGGTGAGCATAATAAACTAAATTAATATGCATTAAATTCTCCTTAAGAGCCAATATTCTATTACCTAAAGCAATAGAATTATGCATTGAAAATGCACTCTATCCTACCAAATCTAAAAGAAACTTATTGAGTTTCAAGGATATCCGTAGAAATGGATATCATATGGGAAAAATGACTAAAATAATAAAAAATGTCTCAATATTACAAATTCATGCTCTGATAGAAACTATATATTAGAAAGTTTCCTCCCTTTCCTTCTAGCTTGTAAGATACATTCATAGACAAAGTGAAAGGCATAAGATAGTAAACTAAAAGTTTACTGATGAATTTAATGTTTGGCATGTGATAGTAAACTATAAGTTTACTAGTGCAAACCAAAAGCTTACCAATGATTTTAATGTTTGGCATGACCGGTAAGGCCATCTCAATTCAATTATGATGCAGAAAATAATTTAGAATTCATGTAGACACTTCTTAAAGTGTAAACAGATACCATGATTCTCATGTGTTGCATGTTCCAAGTGAAAATTAATTATCCGATCCTCATAAAATAAAATACAATACGAGCCTCTCACATTTCTAGAATGGATACAGAGATATATTTGTGAGACAATACACTCACCCTATGAACCATTTATGTACTATATTATTTTAATTGATGCAACAACTAAATGGTCCAACGTTTGCTTACAGACTTTCCTTGGGAGATTCATTTACGGCATGATCTGTTGAGTGTCATTTGATGTATTACTTTTCTCATCATCAAGGAAAGAAAATAAGCAGTTGAATAAAGAGATTAGCTTAAATAAATTATCATTGGTTGATTTTGATCCTTGTATTAAATAATATGAACTGTCAGTTTAAAATATAATTTATTTGCAAAATTTTGCAAAAATGAATTATCATTAGCTCATTTTTATCCTTGTATTAAACAATATTAATTGGCACTTTAAAAGATAATTCATTCACTTAATTTAGCCAACAAAATGTCTAAAACATTTATGGACCTAAAGAGAGTGATAAAGTTGCATGTCCCAATTGCTAATGCTCCTATAATAACAGATGTCTCTGAAGGACAACCTATTATGAATGAATTTAAAGCACTTGAAGCATAGAAGGGCCATTGATTCTAAAGATAAAATCTTCTAAATAGAAAAGAAGTCAAGATTATAAACGGTCAACATGAGGATAATCAAGAAAGCTTGATTGCTCCAAAAGAGCCATATCTTTGAGTTATTATCTCTAGAAGAAAATGTTGTAGTCCTATAAGAGACTTAGGTACCTTAGATATTTGAAAATAATGACATCTCAATAAATTATGTGTAATATCCACTGAATGAGCAATATTTCTTCATTTACTTTGTATGAATTTTCAAAGTATTTGATGCAATTTTGGCCCATCATGACCTTTCTTGAGCTTAATTTAGAAACCAGATTGTTTGTTTCGATTAGCTTGAGTTTGGGTGCAATTGCCATGAAATACTGATGCAATTTGCACTTAATCCTAATCATGAGCAAGAGATATTTAAAATCTTTGCTATTTCATTTCAGAAACTCTGGAAAAGGACGTTAGGAGGCAGCCTCAGAACATTTCGACGCGGCCAATGATCAAGTGTGCAAATAGAAGGACTCTCTGGAGAGGTTTGCAGTGACAAAACCTCAAGTTCGCCACGGCGAATATCACGAATCAATAACTAGATTAGGCTCCAAATGGAAAGAATAATCGATCCATGTCCTTCACCCGACCCAAGACAGTTGAGAAACCCTTTTTAGGGTAATTTTTGCACAAAAAACATGGAGAGGCAGTAGACACTCATCTAATACACCATATTCCACATTTTCTCTTTATTCTCTCATTCCTCTCATCCATAACCCTAGCCACCACCTCCATTTTTCACTTCCAGACTATCATGCATTCTTATCCTTCCATCATGAGTGTGGAGCTAGTTACTGTGAGCACCTAAACCTCTTCCTTCCTTTTAGAGATGGAGAGGGCTTAAGTTTAAGGACTAAAAAGGGGAGTAGTAGTTTAATATGTATTTTTGTATTAGATTACTTAGTTGCTGAGTTAGGACTAGTGATTCATGCTTAAATACTTGGTCACGGTCTTGCCAAACTTGGATTAATTGTGTATTGAGTTGCTTTGTGTTTGACTTGGTAGTGTGAAGTCTCATTTCTACCTATTCAATGAAATCTTTGTTGCTCTCTCTTATCTTCCTAGTTGTGCTTGATATTTGAGGCGATAATGTTTTGAATTGGATTTTTCACTTGGCAATTTCTTTACACACACTAAGTATTTTTAAAGGGTTTCAGGGAATGGAGTTCATTGCATGGAATTTCTGACCCAGCAAGTTGTTGGGGGTTTTTATTAGGAAACTTAGTGTGAAACTACTACTCTACCTTATATTTTGCGAACCATGATAGCATGAACCATTTCCAAGGGGAATTCATCATCAAACAACTTCTGCATTTTTCCAATCTTTTTAGTTGCATTCCCAAAATCCAAAAACTCAAAAAGAAAGTTTATTTTATATTTCAATTCAATAAAAGTTTGAAATCAAAAACGGTTTTTCACCTTGAGGCAAACATAATCACAAACTAATTTAACTACATGCATAAGAGGTTCCGTAGAGAACGACCCTAGGGTTACACCCTATAGTGCAATCATTGGAAATCACAATCGTTTTGATTTGTTTCCAAGGCCTAACAACGACAAGTTTTTGCACTTTCATCTATGGCCGGATAAAAAATGGCACCATTACCGGGAACCTTAGCAAGTAGTTTAGGCTAGCTTGTGCCACTGTTTGTTGATTTTGCATTTTCATTAGCTTCAATTTTGCATCTGTTATAGTATAGATTTGCATTATGCATAGCATAGCATTAATTTTTTGAAAATTCAAATAGAGATACTAGTTTTCATCTACATTTTTGCATTAGTTTTCGCACTTTGTCATGGCCAACTTTGATTTTAAGTAGGAAAAACCTCTCGGGTGTAATGCATCACGACCAATTTTAAATTTCGTCGCAAAGCAAGTTCGACTACCAGCTGAGCAACCCTCTTGTGTGCTGTTCGCCGCGACATAACTTAAATTTTGCCACGACCAAAACTTTCTTTTCCTAGCTTAATTCATCCATTTCATTCCACTTTCAGTACATACACACTCATAAGTACATTTGCACCCACCCGTTCTATTCTTTTTTACAAGAGTATTGTGCTACAAGATAATTTTTTTAAGTATGTTTATACCAATTTGGAATTTAAGGAAGAAAACATGACTATTGAGGATATTTGTGTTAACTCTAAAGCTGAGGATGAGTTTTCATATTCAAATATTTTATCTATAGCCTCGATTTTTGAATATGACTCACCACCCTCCTTTACATCCTTGTATTCCGAGAATTCTAATTGTGCTTGTGAGAATATGGGAACCATGTCTTCAATGTATTGTATTAAAATGTTTGCTTCCCATAACACCACCTCATGATCTACAGAAAATTGAATCACACTTAAATATCGAACACAAATCCACTACATGTGTAAACCCTGAAAAAGGGGATTCTATTGATTCTGCAGGAGACTTTCACTCAACTGTGAAGGCACCAGTGGACGGTCAAGAGGCCTCGGATAAACAGGGAAGTGATCTTTTCTCTCTTGAGCTTCACAATTTAATCCCTTATGTGGTGCAACCACTCACACTCAAATTGAAACCTCTGTTATCTAACCTTAAGTATGTTTTTCTTGGGACTAATGATACTATTTCTGTTATAATTGCTAAGTCCTTATTTGAGATGAAGGAAGAGAAACTCTTAACTGTTTTGAGAGGGAATATGAGGGCCTTAGGGTAGACTTTAGCAGATATACCGGGGATTAGCCCAGCGATATGCACACACAGGATTCTTTTAAGAGATGATTCAAAACCTATTAGACAACCCCAGAGGTGGTTAAACCCACTAATTTTGGATGTGGTTAAAAAGGAAATCACCAAACTGCTAAGTACGGTGATTATCTACCCAATTTTAGATAGTGAGTGGGTTAGTCCTATCCATGTAGTGCCTAAGAAGAGTGGGATTACATTGGTGAGAAACGAAAAGGATGAGCTTATACCCACCAAAGTACAAAACTCCTGGTGTATGTGTATTGATTATAGGAAATTAAATGATGCCACAAGCAATGATCATTTTCCTCTGCCCTTTATTGACCAAATGATTGAAAGGCTAGCAGGGAAATCTCATTATTGCTTTTTAGATGGTTTCTCAGGGTACTTCCAAGTACCGATTGCACCTGAGCACCAAGATAAAGCCACATTCACATGTCTGTTTGGTACATTTGCTTATTGAAGAATGCCCTTTAGACTGTGCAATGCCCCGGGAACTTTCCAACACTACATGATGGCAGTTTTCTCCAAGTTTTTAGAAGAATGTATGGAGGTTTTCATGGACGATTTCACCATTTATGGGGGATCTTTTGATGATTGCTTGGCTAGTCTTGAAAAGGTTTTGAAAAAGTGTATTGAAAAAATTAATTCTAAATTTTGAAAAATGTCATTTTATGGTAAATGATGGAATAGTTTTAGGGCACTTGATTTCACGAAAGGGTATTAAGGTTGACAAAGCTAAAATAGAAGTAATCTCTTCTTTGCCCTACCCTAGGTGTGTGAGAGATGCCCGTTCTTTTCTTGGACATGCTGGTTTTTATAGGCGGTTCATCAAAGATTTTAGCAAAATTGTCTTGCCTCTTTCTAATCTACTGTAAAAAGATGTTATGTTCGATTTTAATAACCATTGCAAAGTAGTGTTTGATGAACTAAAAACTAAGTTGGTTTCTGCACCTATCTTGATTGCCCTAAATTGTGAGTTACCCTTTGAGCTTTCATGCGATACTTCTAACTATGCTGTGGGGGTTATGCTTGGACAAAAAATAGATAAGAATTCTCGAGCTATGGCGTATACGTCCAAGACATTGGACCCAGTTCAAATGAATTATACCACTACCGAAAAAGGGCTATTTACCATTGTGTTTGCATTGGAAAAGTTTAGACCATATTTACTAATCTCTCATGTTATTGTTTTTACTGACCAGGCAACTGTCAAGTACCTACTGAAAAAACCTCAGTCCAAACCACGATTGATTAGATGGGCTCTACTCCTTCAAGAGTTTGATGTAGAAATCAAGGATAGACCAGGAGTTGTGAATCAAGTAGCGGATCATCATAGTCGACTATCCGATGACACCAGGGGAGTAGATCCTTCTGACTTATGATTCATTTCTTGATTCACTCTTATGCGCTTTAATTGTAAGGGAACTATGGTATGCTCATATTGTCAATTATCTAGTCACTGGATTCACCCCACCTTTCATGACTTCACATTAGGCACAAAAACTTAAAAGCGAATCTCAACGTTACATATGGGATGCTCCTCACTTATGGCTAATGTGTAGTGATCAAGTTATCAGAAGATGCGTGTTTGATGAGGAGTTTGAGCCTATGATCTCAGCCTGCTATTCCATGGTTTGTGGAGGGCACTTTAGTGCTCAGAGAACATCCAGAAAAATCTTAGACCCAGGATTTTACTGGCCCTTGTTGTTTAAAGACTCATTTATTTTATCGCTCTTGCGATATATGTCAACGGTTTGGGGGACTAGGTAAATAACATGAAATGCATCAATAACCCTTGTTGTTTTGTGAGATTTTTTATGTTTGGGTATTGACTTTATGGGCCCTTTCCCCTCATCCTTTGGTTTTATATACATACTTTTAGACGTAGATTATGTTTCCAAATGGATTAAGGCAGTTCCTACTAGAAAAGATTATGTTCAAGTAGTGCTTAAATTCATCGAATCCAATATTTTTTGTAGGTTTGGTATTCCTAAGGCCATAGTAAGTGATAGAGACACCCGCTTTTGCAATAAGGTTATGGATAAATTATTCTCAAAATTTGGTGTTACCCATAAAATCTCCACTTCTTACCATCCACAAACCAATGGTCAAGCTAAGGTCTCCAATAGAGAGGTAAATCACATCTTAGGGAAAATTGTTAAGCCCTCAAAGAAGGATTGGAGCTTGCGCCTGGAAGAAGCATTATAGGATTATAGGACTACGTACAAGTCACCAATTAGTATGTCACCATATCGGTTGGTATTCGGGAAATCATGTCATCTTTCGGTTAAGTTGGAATATAAAGTATATTGAGCAGTAAATCAATGCGACATGGATATATAAGCCCTTGGGATTGAAAGGAAGCTGCAGTTACAAGAAATGGAATATTTGAGATTGGAAGCTTATGAAAATTCCAGAATGTATAAGGAAAATACCAAGCTAATGCATGACAAAGGCATCCTCAGGAAGGATTTCAATGTGTGTGATCAAGTGCTCCTCTTTAAGGTCCGTTTCAGTTTCAAACCGAGAAAGTTCAATGACCGATGGAATGGCCCTTTCTGGTAACAAAAGTGCATAGTTTTGGCATAGTGGAGCTTAAATATTAGTGAACTGGAGCTATTATGAAAGTTAATGGACAGTCATACCATGAGAGCCATAAACCGCATTGACTGTTAAGTTGTTCTTTTCTTTCACTTACTCTTTTGTTGTTGCTCTATATTTACTGTTGAAATGAATTGATGCAATGGTGAACAGTTTAAGTGTTGAGAGGAGCTATCTAGTAGGAAGTAAGTAGTTAAAATTTCGTTCATTTTTTAATTCAATAAACCCACGTCATTTTGAACTCTAGTTTTCACTTCACCGAGTGGGACATGAAAACTTTTATGTACAGCTGTATTTATTTCCTAAATGTTTTCCATATTCCATTGCATTTGTGCTTGATGTTACGCTATTGCTTGTGAATTCTATGCTTCTTTTGCACGATTCCTTCCCTTTTAATCATTGAGGATAATGCTTCATTTAAGTGTGGGGGGATTTAGGAATTTGCAAGTGTTACCCCGAATTTTAAAAAATGCAATCGAAATTTCTGAAAAGTTCAATGTTGGGTCATTTTGTCTAAACTTTTGAAATTTTTAGATTTCTTAGAAAAATTTTTCTTAAAAAGTTGATTTTAAATAGGATTTGAACTGCATTTTTGCTCTCGGACCACTTTCGCAGTGACGAATTTTCTTGTTTGCCGTGGCCAAAGTTGTTCAAATAAAGCATTCAAACTCTCAGGTGTGTTTCACCGCAGCGAAATCACTTGCACACAGAACCACCCTCTTGGGTGTGGTTTGCCACGACTAACTTAGTCGTTAGCCGCGGCGAAGCATTCAGTGCGAAAAAAAAGTTTTAAAAAATATAGTTTGAATTTCAAGTAAATAGTTCCTCTTAAATTTTTATGCCTTTAATACTCTTGAGTATGTAGTATAATCTGATTTTCATAGATAATATGTTTAGAAAACTACCCATGATTTTAAGAGATGTAAGCTTTTGGTTAATTGCATTTTCAAGGTCCTAACAAAGGGTCAATGTTGATGCATTTGTTTTTAGGTTGACTCTTTGTGTTTTTAATCCTTGAGATTGCCTTATTGAGATGTTAGCCTTGTCATGAGGATAATTAAGCCTAATTTCTTTTTATTAGTGTGGGTCTTTCTTGATTCTAATCTCTCTAAAACTTGTCTTGATTCTTAATTAAAGCTTTATGATCCAGTATTCTGTGAAAATGATAGAGGCCTTCATTTTAAAACCCCTCATTTTTTCCAAAACACAAACCCAAAACGAAATTTAACCCTTGCTACCCCTTTGAGCCATTCATTCTTTGAGACCGATATTGGAAACTATATCTTTATACATAAACATGAGATTTGTATGCAGTGCAAGTTGATCATTATACTATCTTATCTTAATATATATATATATATGAAATAATAGAGAAAGAGAGAATAGAAAAAAGAGAAAATTTTACTTATGCTTGAATGCATCTCTTTCAAACTCTTGCATTACGAAAGCATTAAGTTTGAAGTTTTCTGTAGTGTTGTGTACTCAAGAATTCCATTCATCACCCTCCTTCATTGTCCTTAACTTTCTATCATCCATTTCAACCCCAAAGTCCTCTTGATTTACATTGTATTGATCTCATAGTAGAGAGGTAGAATAATTACAAGCTTGTGGTAGAGATTGGATTAAGCAGGCCATGAGTGAAATTGTCCTAGCTA
>JANTPZ010011953.1:0-13315 GCA_025593235.1 Vachellia pachyceras | reverse complement strand
TTACAAGACCTATGTACAGTTTAATTATTTGTTACAAATTACCTTTCAATGCCCAAGTCTCTCATGGCAACTTTAATTTCATATTCTGTGGCCCCCTCATCTTGAAGCTGTTTCAGAGTTTCCTGTGCCAATTTGTTTTCAGCGTCAATGTCCAAACCAGACACTCCATTTAGTGTCACCCCCATTTTATATGCATCCTCTGCTATTAGTCCTCCTTTCTCCCCGCATACATATGCTTCAATTCAATGAGATTGATGTCAGCAAAAATATATATATCTATGAATATTATAATATACTCAGGCAAGAAAAAATATATTATCCATGCGTGGTGGGGCACAGTTTTCTTCTCTCAATATAGTTCTAGCCCATGTTCTCATTTACATTTTTTGGCCTTTCTGATATATTCCAATTAAAAGTCATTTATTGTTTAATACTTAATACCACTGTGTCATCGGATAAAATAAAAAACGATAAAGAATCTTGATTTGATGGGAAAGTGGAGGAGTGGGTCGAAGAAATTGATGCTATACGGGCAAACTAACATACCAACCTGTTGAGACGTGGACAAGCACCTTCAGCTTGGTACATTTCTTGGCGAAGCTCAAAACATGCTTAGCTCCCAGGGTATTTATACCCAGTGCAACATCGTATCTGAATTTAAGAATATTAAGCAAAATGGACCCTATCAAACTAGAAAGAATATCTAGTCATTAAAGAAATTAAGTCATTCTGCACTATGATATTAATTACCTTTCATCAAAGTTTGTTGTTGCAGCCAAGTTTACTATAACATCTGTTTGTCTGCAAATCTCTTCCTTTAGAACGGAGTCCTTCAGATTCAAGTCCTCAAGAGAGATGTCCCCAGGAACCAGAGTGACCTTCTTTGAGATGAAGGAATTGAACTCCGCACCATGATTCTCCTTCAACAGTTTGAACAACTCCGTTCCGGTGATCTGCTTATATATGGAAAATACACATGGCACACAGATCAGCTCGCTAGCCACAAACTTATATAATACCTATATTATTATGACGAGCTAAATGGAATCATATGGTATCGATCAACAAGTCAACTATATATACAATCCATGCCCATATCTGAGATTGATAGAGGAGCCTTCCTGAGACATCTGCATGAATACATAACACAATTAGGAAAGAAATTAAAGACGGCATCATGGATCACCTCATTATTCAGGCGTTGTGTGGCAGACATGTCATCCGAGGCTCTCAAAAGAAGGTATAGTTTCTTGACATTTGGCTGAACCCTCAGTAGCTTCTCTACAAAAACTGCAAAACCACCAAAAAGATGTTATTATAACACACACACACACACACACACACACAAAGCACATCACAGCACAGCATGAGAGGCATGACCAATCAATAAAGTTCAGAACAACGGAGTGCATGCAGCCACTAAAACCAAAGTGTACACAAGTGTGTGTGACAGAGAGAGAGAGAGAGAGAGATGATCAATTAGATGCATACTTTTGGCGAGAAAGCCAGTGGCGCCAGTCACTAAAACGGTCTTGTCCTGAAGGAATCGGAGTATGCTTTCTAACTCCATTGGAGATTATGTTCCTCTGAAGTCTGAACTGAAAAATGAGAGAGGGATTTATTGGAAGAACTCAAATTGAAGGGGGCTAGCTTTGAGTCTCGAATTGTGGTGTGAGGGAAACAGAATGGGCATATGCCATATTTATACATGGGATGGGAGAGGTCAAATAGAAAAAGCATTTCGGATTTTCGGTCCCAACTTTCGTAATAGTCGGAGGTGTGAATGTAACACAACCACACTGCACGGATCGCTCACCAATAATATTGCAGTTTGGGCCCTCCCGTAGTAACTATTCCTTATTTCTCACGTCCCTATTAACGTATGTTAATAATATATACAAAGATATCTTATATATGGTGGAGCCATATTATTCACACGCATACTAGTTGAATATGTGGGTATATGGTTATATTTGTAGTGATATAATATTACATTAAATAATTTCCATATTTATGTTGACCCATGCACATAGGGTGCTATACATAAGGGAGAAATAAGGGACAAATATATAAAGGAGATTATCTCATTTTATCAAAAAAACTGTTGAACGGCTTTTAAGGTCTCAATCATATTGCTAAATAGGGTTACTAAATGCAGTGCACATCCAACTATACTTCCAACGTTTAATTTTTTGAGACTACAAGGGTCCATCTCTTTATTGGGGTTGGTGGCAACAGTTGAAGCTGTCCCCTGTTCACAGCTTTGAGTTGTGAACCCTTCACTGTGTCCATATTATATGATCGACCGCTTGCACACACACACACACACACAAATTATATTATATAATTATCAGTATCATCCTTGAATGTATTTTAATACGTAGAAAAAGGAAGACTTCTTTTGATTTACATGAGGCGACAGTAGTACGGCATGCGATTAATAGATTGATGTATTTAATTAACTATACGTGCTTCAGTATTTTTAACTAGTGCGGTTAGTGATTCCTATATATATATATATTAATCAGCGGCTCTTTAATTATCAATTCAAAAAGGCCATGCATTAACCGGTATTGTGCTTGTTTGAGAACATTGTTTGCTCAATAGTACACGTAAGTCGAGATAAAAACATCTTGAAATTTGTAAAAACTATCTTGAAATCCATACAAACTATTTTAAAAACCGTAAAACTATTTTAAACTCCGCAAAATACTTCAGAATCTGTAAACTCCTTTCTCTCAACGGAATTCCCAAACACACCCATTGTTTGTCAGAAGAAACAAAAGATCTTGATTAATTGCAACATTTGATTGTGTTCAAGACTTAATAAGCCACGTGCTCAGGATGAATAATAGGAATGGAAAAGATTTGTCTCAACTTTTGGGCAAGCACGAAAATAATTAACTTATTATTGGAGCGCAGCCATCGAACGAGACTAAATTCCCTAGGTGCAATGCTTGAGTCTGGTATGTGGTAGTCATTTTCCCAGGCTTACCAAACCTATGGAATCTTCATTCAAGTGTGTGAGTAATTAACCAATCAATGGAACTACGTAAGAACATTATTCCCAGCTTCTTCGGCTTTTCAAAATATCTTAAACTATGCAAAGAGAAGTGTACGTAAAGGTGTAAACATGGTAATCAATCTTACTCGCATCATTTACCTGCCTCATTAATCACCTCTATTAATTAACACTCACATTAATCACGACTAAAAAAATATTGTAGAAGTTAAGGTGATTTTAGGAATTATGATGATGCAATGATCAAGGGCGGATGTACCTTAGATTTAGTGGGTACAGTGGCACCCCTCGACTTTAAAAAAATTAGGTATATAGTAGTATTATACGATTTATTTTGCATCCACTCATATTTTAATTTTGAACTCACTAATTTTTCTCAAATTCTTCTAAAAAATATTAAGAATAAGTCCCACTTATTTTCTTTAAAAACGGTTTGCACCCGAGCATGAGTTCGCCACCGGCGATGATAATAATTAAGTAATGAGAGGTGGGTTCAAGGTCAATTACTTGGTTTGTTGAATAAAAACTTCAACACGACGTCTAGTTCTTGTCGCTTCTTGTTGTTTCCAGTAAAGTCTTCAATAGTGATCCATTTATATCGAGAAGAGGCGTATGCACCGATCGAAATCAAACGGCTCTTTTTAATTAATTTTTTAAAAGTAAACGTTTTCATTAACTTGAAGGCATGAGTATGCTCAGTTTTGAAGAAAGCCTATCGCTTATTGCACTTGGATTCCGGCAAACTACAAGACTTGTCTGCTTAATTAATTTTGTGATTATACCTAACCTATATATATGTATGTACAGTGGCGGAGTCAGGACCCTAGATCAGTGGGGGTAATTTTTAATTTTCAAACAAATGACAACATGCTTACAAGTATAAATAATTTGAGTGGGTTCAAATCTTAAAAATCAGTGGGTGCAAAATAAAAATCTATTAAATATTTATACATACATCCAAAAATTGAGTGGGGGTAATTACCCACACTCAAGATAGAGTGGCTCCGCCACTGTGTATGTATATATGATTGCGACATATTATATTGTCAGAGGTTCTTCAGGAAACATCAAATAATAATTTAATAAGTAAAACCACGCTTAAATAATACAATTTGATATTAAATGTGTCAGGAAAATTGATTTGGTCAAGAAAAGCTCACCCGCGCTTGATATTTTGATTTGGTCAAGAAAAATTGATTTGTCAGGGAAAGTGAAGTCTCACAGGTCAAATTTTCTTTTAAGCTGATAAGGTCTTTCTTTTTCAGAACCTAACAAAACAAAATATATGTTTTTTAATTTAAAGAAAAGTTTTACACTTTCCTGGCTAAATCATCCCTTTCCCGGAGAGAGATTTTGCTTGTTGAGTATTTTAGTTTGACACTACATCACACCTAAAATGAAATAAGACTATCAATGATAGGATATATATATTTATATAGGCTAAAGTATAATTTTAGTCCTTTATATTTGCGTCAGTTCATTTTAGTCCTTTAAGTTTAAAAAGTGCACTTTCAGTCCTTCAAATTTAAAGCCGTTAGTATCTCTTAATGGAAATTACTGACATTTTACATAATTTAAAATATCAAATTTATTATATTATTAAATTAAAATTAAAATGTGAGTATGTTTTGTCAACGTTTTATTGCACAGTCGTCAATTAAATTTGATGAGTTAGCATTTTCCGTTAAAAGAGATTAATGGGGTTAAGTTTGAGGGATTGAAAGTGTACTTTTTAAACTTAAATAACTAAAATGAAACTTAACGTAAATATAAAGGACTAAAAGTATATTTTAACCATTTGTATAAAAAGAACGATTACAGAAATACTTACAACAGATCATTCATTAGCAAAGTTTTACACTTTAAAGTTGCAATGTTATAGGCTAAGTTACCTTGTCAACCTGACTAACATTTACTCATGACAATGGAAGATATTTATGAATGCCTTTAGTAAAATGCCTTTAGGATGCATGTAGCGGATGAAGAAAATATCTTTGGAAGCTGGCTATGGAGTTCAACACTGTAACTCTGCCAACCTTGATGGGCCTTCCATTCTTTTCTCTCTGAGGTTTTGCTGGGAAGTATTTAAAGCCATAATCATGAACGTCTCAGTATGTCAGTGGATTCCTCACCGAAGACCCTACTTGATATACCGTCACACCGTCTTCACAATTATTATTAGTCTCATTTGAGTGGGCCACCATCGCCACCAGAACTGCGTTCACCACCATGTCAGCTGGTATCTGCACAAGTGATATAATTAACTAAGCAGCTCCCTTAATATAAACAATAACTAATTCAAGAGATTAATTAATTATAATCATAGCCACTCACCACATCAACAACTGGCATGGGATCCCCCACAAAGCAATTTAGTTTTCCTTTCCCATATGCAACACCTAAACTGTCAATAGTTCTGTAACATATAACAGTCACACCAGTTTATAAAATCTATTATCAACTTGAATGCTATTACTTCTGCAAGCTTTAATCCAAAGGTGTGTTCGTTTAACAAAATTTTTTAATAAGTTGATGATTAAGAGGGTTCCGCACAAACTATCATTCCCAGATAATTAATTTTCTACCATTTTTCTTTTATAGATGGTGCTAATATAATTATTACGAATCTTAGCCTTTTTCCATGTTGGTGTTAAGAGTCATACATGTGTGCATATTCCATATACATACATATATATATATATATATATATAGATTACCTTACACCCTCGTCCCAACCAGGGAAAGGTTCCTTCCAACTGCTGGTAATGATGGCAGGACGAATGACAACAACGGTCATGTTCCCTCTTGGATGTTCCACTAGCATCTCTCCCCATTGCTTTTGTAAATAAATATGTATTGGGTCATCCATACATCTTCGCTCTGATTGTTCAGGAAAAAGAAGATAACAAGAACAAGTCCAATTGTCCAAATTCAAACGAGGGATTAAACCCAAGAAAAATGAAATTTCTGTAGTATATATTTAATGTATCTATACGAACCAGGTAACGCCCAATTCCTTCATGGCCGCTTTAATTTCATCCTCAGAGGCTCCTCGGTGTTGTAGCTCACTCAATGAATGGGAAAACACTTGTTGTTCTGTATTGATGTCCAATCCAGTCACTCCATTTAATGACTCGCCCAACTTATACGGCCTCTCTAATATCAGCGCTGCTCTCTCCCCACACACACAAGCTGAAACATCATATAGTATACTGTTTAGTTTAATTAATCTTTTAAAAGCATATACCCAGTACTACACATTAAACATGTGAAGGTGACATGTTAACTTATATTTTTTTTTTGTATTTGACTTGATAAAGCGATAATTCTCATTTTAGAATACTCGTTATGCTTTTGAGCTTAATTGTATCATAATTAACCTGTTGATATGCGGGCAAGCAAGGTGAGCTTAATACACTGTTTGGCAAAGTTAGCGATATGCTCAACCCCCAAGGTATTTAGATCCAATGCAACATCATATCTGCATTTAAAAGAAAACAAGCGCATTAGACAAGAAAACTTTGTGAAGGTCGATATCGAGCAATTCATATACCTTTCGTCAACATTGGTAGTTGCAGCGAAGTTAGCAATAACATGTGTTCGGTTGCAAATCTCTTCCCTGAGAATAGGATTCTTCAAACCCAACTCCTCGCGAGTAATATCCCCAGGCACCAACGTCAGCTTTTCCGAAACAAATGAATTAAAATTTGCCCCCATGTGTTCCTTTAGCAACCTAAACAAGTCCTTTCCTATGATCTACACGTGTAACTTATTTAGATGCTTCTCCCATACCACTTTATTAATAATGAGCGGTGAAGAGAATCTTCGAAATGATACATCAAAGGTTTTCTGAAATATGAACGCATGTGATCAAGAGGAATACCTCATAGTGGGGGCGATGGGTAGCAGATTTAGCATCCAAGGCTCTCAAAAAGAAGGAAAAATTTCTCCACATTTGGTTGAACTCTTAAAACCTTCTCCACAAATACTGTAAACAACCAAATAAAAGACAGGCAAGGATCATCAATATATTATACAAAACACGCGCGCGCACAAAAGAGGTAAAGAAGGGGGTATAATTTTGGCGAGAAAGCCAGTAGCACCAGTGACTGAAATGATCTTATGCTCAAGGAAATGAAGAACGCTTCCCAACCCGTCCATGGCAAAAATCTATGAGGAGATGGATGAATGTCAAGGGCCACTATGTGGTGTGAGCGAAATGTAATGCTTTTTACATGTGATATTATCAGATCAGCAGTGTATATATAAGACAAATTGAAGTTGGGCTTAGACGCTTAGTGGATGAGGTTTTGAACATATCCCATGTTATCTGCTAATCACAGGCACCTTGTAGATCAAATACACACAAACATATTGAGAAACAGCCAACGTAAACAAGCAGAAATTACTTTTCTTTTCACACTCTTTCCACCATATGCATACATGGTTTGTAATAATTGATCATCAACCAACTCGCTTGTTAAATGAACAAGAGAGACATGTCTTTGGCAATCAAATGAGATTGATGGATGAAGTTGAAGTGACGCAAGCAGTTAATCGCCGATTGAAAGGTCCTGCTACCCATTGTGGGTGTTCAGTTGTTCACTGGCACACTCGTATTTGTATTGTTATTGTAGTACCATCAAGACCTGATTAACTTGAAAATTAATAAAATTAGTTCTTTGTTAATATTATATAAGAATATTTGTCTCCTTTCGTAAAATACATATCTTATAACAAGGGTATTAACATACGAGACCGAGAGTGAAAGAATTATAAAATTAACTAAAATGATTAATCTTAAAATTAAATAAATGAGACCAATAAGATTGAAATCCTATATTTTAAATCAAAATATCTCTCATGCCCTACATTTAGGAGCTCTCGTATCCTTTTATTTGTATCCTTCCCTCCAGTCTTCTCTCTCTGTCCTTATTCTCTGCTGGCACAATCTTATTCGATTTAAGTGTTTCAAGTGGATGAAATTGAAAGATCATAGTAATTGGGTCTATTTGAAAAAGCGGTGGAGAAGTACTTATAGGCTTATTCACACAAGCCGAGGCAAATGTGTGAAGGAGATTGTCTCGTTTTGCGGAAAAACACTGTTGAACGTGTTTATGACTACAAGTCAAGCGTTGCCAAACAAGCACAATATAATTATTCTTTACTTGTATAATACGTCTCCAGAAAACATGCATAAAGCTGAAAAAAATTAGGTGCAATCTATTACTTGAATTTCTAATAAAAATATGATAACATATTAACGGTTCGTTATCCTATCTATGCATTTTATAACTTTCCGGAGAAGCACGTCAACCACGAATTTCTATAAACAACTTTTCCCCCTAAAAGTTCTTTCCCTACTATGATTACTCCCTAATCTTATTTGCAATGCAGAGAAAAAATATTTTTTAAATCTTATATATAGATCACATGATTAAATTTTTTATATGAATGTATTATTATACTTTTAATTTATCATGTGTAGACTTTTTTTTTTGTTATACAGTACAATATATTTCAGATAAGGATAAAATTAAAAACTTGTTAATTTTAAAGCAGACTTGATGACTTGAGATATATCATTTTGAATTATAAACAAGAACAAAGTAGTATGTTACATCTTTTTAAGATACTGTTTTACCCATTTCAATATATATCATGTAAATAATCTGACACGTTTGCCATGCCAAGAACTTGCATATCAGTTTACTTAAATGTAAGAAATGGACAATCCTTTTTTTTTCCCTCCGGTACAGGTGAGGACAGGAGCCCAAAAATTAAATAAGGAGTAAGCTACATGGGGATTAAATCCCAAGTCTGTGATATGACTAGATAGTTTTATTTATTTATTTTTTTTTTGGTACAAATCCTCCTCTGTCTTAAGGTATCTTGAGTTCATTGTCCACCCCAAAGTAATCTGAACCCCCCGCGAAGAGACCTTATGGTGGTAGCAAGATACCGATAGGACAACCTCTTTGAGATTGCGTTAATTATCGTGGCTGTCACTCCCCAGGGTTCGAACCCTCGCCCTGAGGAATGCTAGTAGTAACCCTTGCCAACTCTACCAAACATCCATTGGTTAGATGGTTTTATTTGACTTAGCGGTAGTTTGTAGTTACCAATTGGGCTGGCACTCACGAGGTTCCTGATGTCCTGTTAGGTGTGGAAATGTTTTCTACCTTCTCCTCCATCTGCGGAAATGTTTTCTCCCTTCTCCTCCATCAACGTAAACAGATAAGCAGAAAGCTAACAAGTACATAACAAGTACATGCCAAAGTGATGTACACAAATCATGAACCATCAACAGTTCAACATATCTCGCTTAGAAGTCTTCCCTTTGGTTGGTTATCACAGATTCATTTCCTTATATATTATTTACAATTATTCAACAATACTGTCATGTTCTGTTTCTCCTTTATTCAAAAGTAGGAAGCTGATGGGTAAGGTTGGGTTTGGGCACCTAGACCGATGGAGCGGTAGGGAAGCAATAAATGGATCAGTGCCAGATGATAACTACAAATTGAAACTACTAAAGTCACCCAACACAATCACATCTCTTAAGGGCTGAGGGCTCTGTTTCCCGCCCCGGGGGGGGGGGGACTTCGTATGGCATAGACGATACAAAAATATTCAATTTTTATCGCAACATTAAATAAACCCCACATAGTTTGAAATGATAAGATTTTTCTCCTAGATTGTAAGAGTTGATAAAATTTCGGGCACAAAACTAAAAGATTCATAGTTATATTGCACCCTTTTCAGGTTGAATTAGTTCTTGGAACCTTTTGGCCCATACAGAACGTTGCATTTTGACAACCAATTATTTCTTACCCAACAAAAGCAATCAGTAGAACTTACAAATAATTTGTCTGAAAATATCAAATCCTTTCTTATACACAGTTTCCAAGAAACAATATGGAGGGCCCACATTAGATTAATCTCCGTGCAAAAGCAAATTTCAAATTCCCCGAACCTAAATATCAAACATGCAATCCACTTAACCAAAGTGATAAGGAAATTATAAAGCACAACAATAACCAGAGCAGGTAATTGAATAAAATTCCACCTGAATTAACCCTCCTCCCCAAACTCTTTCGTGAATCTCTCATGAACTTCAAGGTCAGCTTTGCTTACAGTAGGCCTTTGTCTAGCAAGCACCTTGTCAAAATCTGTTCTCGTAATAGGCGGAGGAAGGATCTGCCAATATTTTTTTCAGCAGTAAGAACTTTATATCTTCAATTAGATAGACATAGCACATTCATACAGAATATAAGCAGTGCATATTTAATAATCATTTCCTGAAAAGGAAAAATAATTCCTATCCTTTCATAATCAATAATCCCTTGCATACCTTGGAAGCAAGTCCCTTTGCGGCAAGATCCTGCATTGTGACTTGAACTGCACCCTCTTGCTTTGGTCCACAAGGGATCCACATACCCTCGGGATTCTTAAAGAAAAACATGGCATCTTGGGTTTTACGAACAGGCTCAAATAAAACATCCTTGACCTGACAAGGAGAAACCATAAATCGAATTTCATCCAATAAAATTGATAACATAAACCAAGTATTTCACATACAAGTCGCCCTTACACAGACAGAAACATCTGAACCTGAAAACCCCTCTGTCCTGCGAGCCAACTGCTCAAGATCACTTTCACTCAAGTTATGAGGAGTATCTCCTAAATGCACCTGTTCCATATATATCATACCACAATGAAAAAAATACTAAACCCATTTGACAGTTCCCGCCCAATAATTCAACTCCCAACAATTACAATCATGTATAATGATAATGCCCTTGCCTTAAACATGTGTTGACGAGCCTTTAAATCTGGTAGTGGAATGTATATACGCTTATCAAAACGCCGCCTTATTGCCTGAGAGTATAATTTGATCAGCCAAAACAATGTCTCATTGACCCAATATAAGATCATGTAAACAGATTTATTTTCATCTTACCTGATCTAAAGCATAAGGTGTGTTTGTTGCTGCAAGTACAAGGACTTTCTGATCATTGTTTCCTACACCCTACAACTTGAGGTGGATAAAAAGCCATTCCACTATAGGTTTGAAATTACAAGAAAAAGGAAAAAGAAAGAGAACAATTGCCTTGAAGATTGACAGGGTAAGCGAGTTTGACTAAGCCAATAATCATGTGACAAAAATTATATTCAGAAAAGAAAATTGCACAAGACATTACTAAATAATGAAAATTACGGTTGCACACACATGCATAGAAAATAGAAAAATGCAAGTCCATTTTTTATTCTTCAATCCCATCAAATAACTCAACTAAAAGTAATTTCTAGCTTATTTTTAAGGTAAAGTAAATCATAATCTAACAAAATTCCAGTGGCATTACACGATTCTAGCAATTCCAACCAAGATTCTGCTCATTTTACCCATGTCTGCTCAACCTTGAAAAAACAAATTATCAAATTTCATCATGACTAGAAGATTGTAGAATTATAATAAAAATGATGACTATACCACAGTCAAACATCAACAATAACATGCATTTTCGGGGTTAAAGAAAAAGGGAAGATAGAGAAAATAAAAAAAAATCATAAAATGTTAACTGCTGAAATTATAATATTCAGTTCAAAGCATACAGAAGAAGATAAAAATCGAGAACCATGGCCATGAAAAATGATATAAGAGGATAAAATTGAACACGGGATGCAACTTTCTGGATTAACAAACACCAGTGTCCAAGATAATTTACTCACAATGAAAATCCTAGTAATAGATATAAAAGGAATAACTCCAAATAAGAAAAAATTCACAGGACTTTAAATACCAAGGAAATAACTAAATCCATCCCCATATAACAAAGGAACCAAAAAAATACAGTGATGTAAACTGGTAATAGGAACATGTATATATAAATATTATGCTTATCAACAGTTCACAATAACCAGCCAATTACCTGCATCTGCACCAGAAGTTCAGTTTTGATTCGTCTAGAAGCTTCACTTTCATTGCCTTCACCACGCTGACCACATAGAGAATCTATTTCATCAATAAATATGATGGAAGGGGCACTTTCGCGAGCCATTTGGAAAAGGTTTGATACCAGCTTTTCACTTTCACCCATCCACTTTGAAACCAGGTCCGATGAAGAAATACTGGTGAAAAATCAAATGTTAAGTACTCTGACAAGAACAAATCCACTTACCGACCTACATTTGTAACAAGAAAATTACATTACAAGAAGGGGGGCAGACAGACAGACAATCAGTTACATGCGCAAAACAGACTCACAGTTTAAATATCAATTATGATAATTAGTGCTGCTAACCATTGGAATAATATGGAAAAACAAAGAGATAACAAGATGAAGGGCAAATATACGACAACAAAAACCTAACATGCATCATTCATAAACACAAACAATCAAGCAGTCGAGCCCATAAAATAGAATCAAGAAACAACTACCCAGGTAAACATCAGAAGTTGAATCCCGAAGTAAATAGTAGAATACAATTTATCAGATAAATATTACCTGAAAAATGTGGAGTCAGCTTCAGTTGCAACAGCCTTAGCCAAATATGATTTCCCTGTACCAGGTGGACCATACAAAAGAAATGCTCTCCAAGGCCGTCTTTTACCTGAAAGAGACCGCAATTAAAAAAGAGCAATAATAAGAATAATAAAAACAAACAAACAACAATAATAAAGCATACAATAAGAGCGCATCATAATCCAGCCCATAATGTGACAGGTGTTTTCCCTTGTGATAATGGATTTACGCATCAGAAAAAGGCAGAAAAATTGATAGTTTAGCAAGAAAGACCTACTTATTTACATCTAGAGCATATTGAAAGTGCTATAGACAAGCATTGACATTCTTGGATGAAAATCGAGGATAGCAATTAACGAAAAAGAATACAATTTGTCTAGTTCTGTAATAGCATTGCCAGCATGAAGGAATTCATAAACCATTAATTAAATGATCAGATACAGTGTTAGGGTGAGAGTAGCTATTAATATTGTTCTCTAAGTCGTAATTAACATAGATATAAACTAATATTTCATTGCAACTGGCATTAGCAACGAACAAATATATTCAGCTACCACACAAACCAACCGGTAAAGAATTGCGGGAACTTGACGGGCAAGATAACCGCCTCCTGCAATGCTTGCTTCGCGCTCTCCAACCCAGCAACGTCATTCCACTTCACATTTGGTTTCTCCCGAATGATCGCTGAATTCAGCCCAGCCCTGAGCTTGGACTGCTCTGGATCTTCCCCATCACCTTCCCCATCCTTCGGCTTCGTCTTGGGCCG
>JANTPZ010011952.1:0-12239 GCA_025593235.1 Vachellia pachyceras | reverse complement strand
ATTTGGCCAACAAGACCTTCGATTTTTCTAGTTGAGATGTTCGGAATGTTACTTTCTATCATTCGGAATGTTACTTTCTATCCCAGGCCAGCTTCAAGTTTTCCAGGATATATCACTTTATGTTGTAAATATTGTGTGTATGTGTCAAAGGAAGAGTCCTAAGTTATTTGGGATTGTAGGTTCATGTGAATATTTGATAAAATATAATCTTGGACTAATAATTGTGTCAAGAGGAGGAAAGAGCTTGCATACGATGAAGGTCACTTGAGATAAATCCAGCAATTTTACCTTACCCTTTATGTGCAAGTTAATTGTGTATTTGACATATTTTCATTTAAAGCTTTATAGAAATAAAAATACTATTTTTTGAATAAAGCTTCGACCAGAAAATTTCGAACTTTAATGTGATTTTTAATACCCATAATTATTAGCTTTTGGTTTAATTTTATTTTTAAATTGATTTTACGTTACCATGCGTTATCTTATTTAAAAACAGTATGTGCCCATTAAATATTTTTTCATCATTATTGTTTATGGCTAATATTCAAAACTGTGGAAAAAGGCAATGTATATTTAGTGGTTTTAATATACATGCAACGCATATTTTAATGATATTATAATATGGCTTATTGTGGATTTTAATATGGCTCATTGACATGATGTTGTACGCAATATGTTCTATTTAATATGTGGATTTGAATATGTTCTATTTAATATGACTCATCAATATGGACATTTGCAATTGATATTATAAAAAGGCAACTCAATTATGTTTTGAAATGATGTGTTCGTTGTGGACTTTAATATGGCTCATTGTATTATCTAATGGTTTTTAATAAGTTTAATTGTATTGTTCATTGTGCAATACTAATGGTTTTTCATAAGTTTCATTGTGTTGTCCGTTGTGTAATACTAATGGTTTTTAATATTTTTCATTGTATTATCCGTTGGGTAGTTTCCAGTGTGCCTCCTGCTAGTTTATCCTTAAAATGCTTTTATTGCCAAATTAAAATCGATTATTTTGTAATATTAAATGATTATAAGGAATTAAAGTGGTAATTATGTGGTTTTCAAATTGCCCAATGACAATGAGGTCCATAGCCTATATAAAGGCTTCAAAATGAGAGGTTGAATACAATTGTACTTGAATTTTCGTGCACCTCTCGTCCTCCTCCTTTGAAATATTATTCTGCTTACTGAGTTATATTATTTTTGTTGTTCTGCCCATCTTGTAATGCATAAAGAATCTGTTTAATCCTGGGGAGTGCCGTATTTGCTTAGACGGTGGTTATGGAATAGCTCTTAAAGACAGTGTCCTTGGATGAGACTCAGGTTATTTTTATTTTTGAAGGTGTTACCATCTACAATCTTAAGAGATAATTATTATCATGGATTCACAGAACACTGCTACTGGTCCCAATGGTGTTGTCCCAATCTCTATTCCGACCGCAGTACCCCTTCCAAGGCTGTTTCCTGACACTATAAAGATAGATCAGTTCAATGGGAAAAATTTCAGACGTTGGCAAGAGCGAATCTACACTCTCCAAGATATGCATGGAGTAGTTGTTGCCCTCACACAATCTGAACCCATAGATGATGCTGATCAAGCCTAAAAGGACACTTGGGTATATGCCAATAAGCTTTGAGACACACCTTAATTCACACTTTGTCTAATGACCTTTTCAATGTTTACTATGTCTATAAGGAGGTGAGTAAGATATGGAAGTCTCTCATTCTTAAGTATACTGCTGAAGATGCTAGTATACCTGAGACATGGAGTGATTATAAATAGCAATTGAAGTATAAGTAGAAGCAATTATCCCTATAGGATTTTATCACTCATTATTATCGAAGACACAAACAGAAAGGCAATAAAAGCTGCAAAAGGGAAGGAATTGTCTGCCAAAGCAAATTTGGTGGAATCAAAACCACGCTCTAAGAGGTATGATTCCATAAATAAAAATAAGAAATTTAGTTACAAGCCCAAAAACACTAATCTCCCCTTTAAGAAAAAGGGAAATAGTTTTATTTGTGGCAAATCAGGGCACCATGTAGCACAATGCAAAACGAGGAGTATAGGAGGCAAAGAAGCAATAATCCTCCTAAGCCAAATGTGAATTTGGTTGAAGGAGATGATGCCAATAATGATAAAATCATTATTGTAGTGGTTTCTCAGGCCCTCCTGGTCTCTGATGTGAAAAAGTAGGAGGTAGATTCAAGAGCCACCAGGCGTATCTGTGCAAAAAAATAGATGTTTACCTCCTTTGAAGAAGGGGATGACCGCATCTAGTTCGCTGACTCCCGAACTGCTAAAGTTCAAGGAAGATGGAAAGTAATGCTTAAGTTCACATTAGGAAAGACCTTATTGTTGAATGATGTGATGTATGTACCTGAGGTCAGGGCAAACTTGGTCTTTATAGCTCTGCTTGTGAAGGTTAGGGTTAAAGTGTCTTTTGAGTCTGACAAGATTGTCATGATTAAGAATAATGTGTTGATTGGAAAAGGCTATTGTAACCAGAGACTGTTTGTGCTAAATGTTGCTAATTTGAATGATAATGCATCTTCTTCTGCTTACTTAATTGATTTTTTGATATATGGCATGTAGATCAGGGCATATAAATAGGTCCTATATAAAAAGATTGCAACATCTTGAGTTAACATCTAAAATTAAAAATAATGGTATTAATAAATGCGAGATTTGTGCAGAAACCAAGCAAGCTAAGAAAACTCATTTTGCTACTAAAAGAGAAACTAAGTTGTTGTCCCTAATTCATACTAACTTGGGAGATTTGAAACAAACTGAGACAAGAGGTGGAAAAAGATATTATATAACTTTTATTGATGATTTTCAAAATATACTAGAGTATATTTATTATGAAATAAAAATGAAGCATTTGAAAAGTTTGTTTTGTATAAAGTAGAAGTAGAAAATCAGCTTAATAGAAGAATTAAAAGTTAAATCAAATAGAGGAGGGGAATATTTAACTTTAAATGATTTTTGTGAAAAAGACGGAATAATCCATGAAGGAACTCCTCCTTATTCATCAGAGTCTAATGGTGTTGTAGAAAGGAAAAATAGAACTCTAAAAGAGACGATGAATGCTTTATTTGTAAGTTTTGCTGCACATGATAACCTGTGGGGTGAAGCTTTTGTTATCTGCTTACTTTTTACAAAATAGAATTCCCCTAGAAAAATCAATAAGACATCATATGAGTTGTGGAAAGGTTTTGTACCCAATCTTCAATACTTGAAAGTGTGGGGTGTCTTGCTAAAGTTTTATTACCTGATTCAAAAAATAGAAAAATTGGTTTGAAAACTTTTGACTGCATGTTTATTGGTTATGCTTAACAAAGTACTGCTTATCGTTTCTTAGTTTTGAAAAGTGATGCTTTGGATCGTAACATGATTATTGAAACAAAAGATGCAAAATTTTTAAAACATATATTTTGTTTAAAAGTTGAGCACATTCCTAAAAGAATTGGAAATCCTACCGCTTCCTTTAAACAAACTTCGAGTGAAAGTTCTGTTGAGAATTTACAAAGAAATAAAAGATAAAGAAAATAAAAATCTTTTGGAAATGATTTCTATTCTTATTTGGTGCAAGATGAACCTAGAAATTTTTATGAAGCAATTTCTTCTCCAGATGCATGTTTTTGGAAGGAAGCCATAAAAGCTTAAATTGATTCATTAAATCAAAACAAAACTTGGGTTTTGGTTGATTTGCCTCCAGGAACAAAACCTATTGGCTGCAAATGTGTTTTTAGGTAAAAAAATACTTTCCTGATGGAACAATTGATAAATATAGGGCTAGATTAGTAGGAAAAGGTTTTACTCAAAAACAAAAATATTGATTATTTTGATATTTTTCTCTAATAACAAGGATTTCTTCGGTTAGAATCCTTATTACTTTAGCCTCAATTCATAAACTTTTTATCCGCCAAATGGATGTCAAAACTGCATTTTTAAATGGTGATTTAGAAGAGGAGATTTATATGAAGCAACATGAAGGATGTGTCGTTCCTAGGCAAGAAAACAAATTTTGTAAACTTGTTCAATCTTTACATGGCTTAAAGCAAGCACCTAAACAAAGGCATGAAAAATTAGATCAAGTTTTGCAATGTGGTGGTTTTTCTACTATTGGAGAGGAAATGTGTGTTTACACAAAACTTTTAAATGATTATTGTGTGATTATTTTCCTGTATGTGGATGACATGCTTATTTTTTGTACTAGCATGGATGTTGTGCTTGATACAAAACATTTCTTGCTTTAAATTTTGATATGAAAGATTTGGGTGAAACGAAAGTAATTTTAGGTGTTAAGATCATAAGGAATGATAATGGTATCTTGCTTTCGCAAGAACATTATGTGGAAATTTTTTTGAGAAAGTATGAACAATATGATGAATCACCTGTGAGTACTCTTTATGATTCTAGTTGGAAGTCTGTTGCTCAATCTAAATATGCACAGATTATTGGAAGTCTGTTGCATTTAATGAATTATACCAGGCCAGGTATAGCATATGTTGTATGTAGGTTGAGCAGATATACTCATTGTCCAAGCAATGAACATTGGCAGGCTTTGGTGAGGTTATTAAGATACCTCAGGTGTACCATGCATTACGATATTCATTATAGTGGATTTCCCACCGTATTAGAAGGATACAGTGATGCTAGTTGGGTATATGACTCAGATGAGACAAAATCCACTAGTGACTATATTTTCACCCTTGGTGGTGGCTGTGTGATGTGGAACTCAGCTAAACAAACTATCATAACCAAATCCTCAAGGGATTCTAAGTTAATTGCTATAGAATTAGCTGGTTCTGAGGCTGAGTGGTTGAAAACCTTCTTGGCAAAAATTCCATTAAGTGAAAAACCAACATCATCGGTGTATTGACATTGTGATAGCTAATCTGCAATAGCTACGACAAAGAATAAAACCTTTAATGGTAAGAATAGACATATTCGATTGAGACATAATATTTCAAGGCAGTTGCTGAAACATGGTGTAATCTCAATTGATTATGTGAGCTATGAGGTGAACTTTACGGATCATTTGACTAAACCCCTAGGGAGGAAACAAATTAGTGAAATATAGAGGGGAATAAAACTAAAGGCAAGTTGAAATTAACAACGATGGCAACCCAACCTCTATGATTAGTGATCCCATGAAGGAGGTTCAATGGGTAAGAACAAGTCGTTTGTTAGTTCTGCTAGCACTAAAATAAATATACGATCCCTTCCTATGATGTGAGAAAGTGCTGGAGTGCATCTTTGTGAGGATGAACATAAGCTCTTAATGATTTCATAATCCTACAGGATGGTGTGCTCATTGCAGGTACATTTCATGAAATCACCTCTAAGAATTTGGAGTGCGGTTGCTCCTATGAGATCATGGCAAAATCTCTAGAGCATTCGTTATGCACCAAGCATGCATATGACTATCTTAGCGAGTAAAACCACTGTTAACAGCAGAAATGTGGGGGTATAACCTGACTTATAATGCCGCTATTATACAACAAAGAGTTGTTATTTCATAGAAGCAGGCTTCACTAACATCTATGTGTACCATGTATTATCAGTCTCAGTCTGGTTCATGGTTCTAAGAATAACTAGATATAATGATTATACTCATGTGAGTAACTCAGCTAATAATACTTCCTTGGGCACATGTGGGGATTGTTGTAAATATTTGTGTGTGTGTGTTAAAGGAAGAGTCCCAAATTATTTGGGATTGTGGGTCCAAGTGAATGTGTGATAAAATATAATCTTATACTAATAAATGGGTCAAGAGGAGAAAGACAAATAATGAAAAGTATAGCAATCAATATTAATGGAATGTGGATGACAAAGAGTGATTTTAATAAGATTAAATCCCCATTAGAGCAAAAGTGGGGAGGAAGAATAAATGAAACAAGATGGAGGCAATTTAATTAATGGCTTCAAGAATGTGAACTAGTTGATATTGAACCAACATGCACATTTTATACATGAAGAGATCAAAGTGGGATATGTAGGAATTGGTGGGTTCAATAAAATATTGAAAATTTTCCAATCACTACCTTAACCTATCGAAGGCGTTTAAATCATGTGGTTAGAAGCATACATTTATTTGATTTGCCTCGATATTCAAATGTTCCCTTTTCTTTTCTTGTTCGATTTCAAAAGGCCAACAACCACAATTAGCTTTCTCTACTGATGGTATATACATGAACATCTTTCAACATGAACATGGTGCTACCTCCACAACGTTTGATTCTAAGATCAACTCTCTGATCTCATTTTCTCTCTTGGTTTCTCTCTTATTATTTTTTGGATATGATGTGTGTGTATTGGGAAAGTTCTGGCTACCTATTTATAAATAGTCAGAGTTTATGTTTTTGAATTTTGAAATCAATTTTTATTAAATTTGATATCTAAATCAGATTACATCAATTTAGCATTTATTTATCTTTTATTGATAAGAGAAATTAAATAAAAATAGTTTATTTAAATCCATCAAACAGATTTAATTTAACCCATTTATTTAGTTTGGATAAGGAGCCAACAAGGTTAGATTTTAACTTATCTCCATAAATTAAAATCTGAGATTATTCAAGATTTGATTTATCCTTTAAATCAATTCAAGATTTAATTTATCATTATAAATTAAATAGAAGATTTAATCTATCTTATAAATTAAATCCAAAATATTATATCATTATCATATATAATATATATACACATGGATATGTGTGTGTGTGTGTGTGAATTTATATATATACCCTAGAATATTTGCTGAATCCAAACATTTTAGCTGGTGTTGGGCCATTTTGTTTGCAACCTTGTCGATCCATACGAAGGTGACAGTGAGCAAATTGACTATACTAGCCAAAAAGTCACAAGCGGTCTTTAACAAGACATTACGATATCCAATTCGTATGAGGATCTATAAACAGATACAACTTATCATATAATCACATCATGTTTCTTTTGTCACATGATATTTTGGTCAAATATGAGGTATGTATATTATCATCCTCTTATTACTGACCATTCCTTTCTCGATCTATAAGTAGTATGACTATATAAATGGAACTTCTGTTCCATCATAGTATGGTTATACATTTATCAGACTCACTCATAGAGGGCCTTACAATATCTCTCTACTAATGTAAAAGACAAATTCTATTTGTATTTCTCTATATGAAATCCGCTAAGCTCGAACATAACCTTTACTATCACTAAGTCAAAAGTGACTTTTATCTAGGTTAAAGCTAACTGATTCTCATGTAAAAATTCATGATGATCTCAAGTCAAAGGACACAGTGTCATAATTGTTCACGAGACAAGCTTATGACTTAATCCGTGCAGCTTTTTCACAGTGGATCGATCCAACACTTATGCTTTTACAAGTGCCTATAATTTTTATTCGTATCTCTATACCTTTGCAGAATCATAATGGTCTTATTTCATTTTTGCTTCCTCGTAGATGACCGGTCATGGACATTTAGGATAATCATTATGATTTATCCAAGGATAGTTTATCACAATAAATATACAAAGACAATGATAATGAAAATGAACGATTCATTAATTAAAATACTCAAAACACAATAATTGACCCTATGACACAATTTTCAATAGGGTGGGTAGACATATTTTATAAAAGATTTGACATGTGTCTAGTAAATACTCAATGGCAACAGAAATTCGAAAACGTACAAGTCAAAGTCCTACCTAGATTTTGCACTGATTACCATCCTATTTTGGTGAACCTATTTCCAAAATTACTTTGGATTCGAGGCAACATAGCAACTGAATGATCAATTCCAGTCATTAATGCGTGAAAGTTGGAAAATAGATTTACAACGATGGAATAATGAATATTTTGACATCATATATTTAAGAAAAAAGAAGATTGACAAACAGGCTTTATGGGATACAATGCAAAATAGATCCAAAGGAAAATCCTTTTCTTCTGTAGCTTGAAAAAGAGCTGGAATATGAACTGACAAAAACTTGAAGCACAGAGGGCTAATGTGGTTTTAGAGAGAGGTGAATTGAGTAAGGAGATAGGAATACAAGGTACTATCACACCAAAACCCTTGTAAGAAAAAGAAGAAACTGAATTAGAATGCTAAAAATAGTAAGGGTCTATGGTTGGAAGAAGAAAAAGAAATAGCAAACATATTCAATGAATTCTATAAGATGCTATTTGGGGAAGAGAAAAAAGAACGAAGATAGAAAATGATCAGACAGGGGTTGATAGTGAAACAGTCTCATCCATAAATCTCGTAAATAAAAATCCATCTAAATCAATTAAGAAAAATAAATTTAATAATCCGCCATCTCAACCCAAAGATGGCTTAATGCCATTCAAACATCGAATATATTATCCAAAATAAAACCTCCTATGTAGAAAACAATTGATATCAAAACACCCTTACCGGGATGGCATATGCTTACTTCATAGACTAACATCAGAGGATTAGCAGGGATACAACATCATTCAAAATGAGTAAAAAGATATGAAGAGTATGCAAAGCCTAAACATATGGCAATATACACATCTTCCACATAAATGTCCCAAAAAGAGGAGGCCCTACAAAAGGCTAACACCATACTATGCCTCCGGCTCTTTTCCTTCCCATTTACCAGTACTGGGGCCCTCTCATAAAAATGTTGAAACCACGGGATGAGACATAAAGTTCCAGTAACCAACAGATAATTTATCAAATATTCAAGCAGGGTTATAAGAAGTGAAGTAAGTATAAGTTCATTTAAAAGTATATTGATTATATTTATAAACCAAAAGAACATTTGATCATCAAATACATACCAAACATCATAATAATATACTCTAGATAGAGAAGTTGGTAGCATAATGAAGTTTAGTTATGAATAAATTAGTAACTAAATATATATACCAACACAGTACATCACAATTATACACAATCCCCACCATCAAACTCCTCCTTGTATCACCTGACATGGACTTTAACCTATAACGATAGCAAACTTGGCCAGAGTCAACCATCAATATGAGGTTAATAAGCCCCCTCCTAGCCGCCCATAACTTTGTCCAAGACTAGAAGGTGTCATCCTCTCTATGGTCGCCCACAACTGGGTCCAAGACTCATGAGAGTTGACCATTCCCAAAGCCGCCCACAACTGGGTCCAAGACTTGGAATGTCTAATATACTGTCAACCACTATGATCAGTAGTGAAGGCTATTGCTATGAACTTTATGGTGTACCAAGTATATCTTCTTTTCAGACTTCATCACAACCCAAGCCCCAAGCATACAACCACCATCCTTCCATAACACATATATTCTCATTTTCCATCACATTCTCAATTACAATGTAATATCTCATGATATAAAGAGTCATTAATATAAATCATAACGTCAAATTATTATCCACTTCACCAATGATTCATAAACATATAGAACATAGTTTTTAAAGGTAACTTCATGTTAATTTCACAACTTAATCACCATAAGCAAATTTTAAATTAAGATAACACTTACGATTCAAGAGATGTTTTCTAAAACATCTTACAACCCATGACAAGCTTATAAAATAAATTAAATGTGGTTACGTCATGTTAAAGCAAATATGCTATACCACAATAATCCAAGTCCAAAGCTCAAGTCACCAAGACGCAATTAATCTACACAATTGATTAAATCACACATTAATATAATGCTAATAAAACAAGTATATATTTAAATAAAACTTATTTTCTTTCCAAACTTTAAGTTTTTTTCCCAACAATTTTCCACATTCCATCATAATTCAGATCTCTTATCTCAATCCTCTTCATATCATTCAATAGGTCTATTACTCTTCCTTAAAATTATACTCAATATACCAAAAATCCCTAAAAATCATTATCTTAAAATCCTCAAAAGTCACAAAAATCAAATATCTTCAAACACTTATTAAAATCCCAATTTCCTTCTTCCATAAATCATATTTTATCCAATAGAATCACTAAAAGTATTTATATTTCCTTAATGTATCCAAAAATACTAACTTTCAACACTTAAAGTTTCACAAAAATTTCATAATATTCATATTTTATCATCAACATCAAATCTCATCCTTTCAAAAAATTTGATAGGCTCTAATGAACTAAAAGAAATTATAAAACTCAAGTTTAATGGGTACAATTATCCTATATATTCCAAAAATAAAACGATTGTCTAAAGAAAAATTTATTTACAATTCCTAAATCAATCAACAACCAAACTAACCCAACGAAATCACCAATAGCACTCCCAAAATCTAAAATAAATTGTTGAACATCATTTTCATTTGGCAATTAATCATAAATAGTAATAATAGGTCTGATTTAAAAAAATTGTTATAAAATAATAAAACAACCAAATCAAAAATCCAAACCGATGAAAATTATCGATTAACATCCTTCTACATTTATATACTCTTACATTGTCAAAACTTCTCAAAACCTTAACTCTAGAAATTTCGTCTAAACAGAATAAAATTACTACCATATGAAAGAGAAAAATTCATAGAACAACTTTCATGAAGGAAGTTTTGTGATTAGAGGTAGTTTTACTTACCAAAATAAGCTCCAAAATATTGAAAATGGTGGACAAAGCGACACAGACGCGATGAACAATGCCGGAAACGAAAGTGACGAGCTCTCCCCCGTGGTTTAAAATAAACTTATGGCAAAATTTACCTAATTTGACCCAAAGGTTTTTAATATTACGAAAAGGACCCCGGTTTTTTTCTTTTCTTCTTTTTTTTGCCATTTAACTATTTAAATATATATTATAGTTTATTTTAATTTCATGAATTATATTTAAGTAAAACCATATTACTTAAATACATAATAATAAATTTCAATTATCATAAAACAATATTTTCTAATGATAACAATTTTTTTAACAATAAAAAATTTTAAGGATGTTACAGATAGCATGTATATAGAGGTGTGTTGGCAAGGGTCACTATTAGAAAAATGCTAATCTAGACCGTCCTTTTTAGACCGCATTATGAGGGAGTGGTAAAAAAAATTACTAGTGGCACTTTAGTAATTAAGGAAGAGAATTTTAAATCATTTAAACTGCACCTATTGGATGCTATCTAAAAAGAATACATTTTAGATGGTACCAAATAGGTGCGGTCTAAAAGAAAAAAATTCAAGTTACTATAATGTCCATTTGTCATTTGCAAATTTGCAACTTCTTGTTGTAATATAGATATTGAAGTGAAAAGAATAAATTAAGTTGTCATTACTTATGTTAAAATTGTGTATATGTTATTCATAGTTGAACAAACGAAACAACAACAACAACAGGGGCAACACAATTTAAGTGATGTCAATAGCTTAAGAAAACTTGTCAACAACATATAGAAAGTTGTCAATGGACTATAAACACTTGTTAATACATTACTTAGTAGAAGGACATGAGCACAAATCTATCGACCTTAGATAGATCAAGATGCTTAATTGGGTATTCCAAATATTTCTTTACAAGCTGGTTTATGCTTGGAACTACCTTTAAGGATAGATTTGATGAGCTTTATAATTCAGGCTATAATGCATTAGGCAATGAGGCAATAAAGACATGCCTTAAATTAGATAGTATCTTTCAGACATGCGAAGAAAATGCATTGAGATATCTTTCTTGTTTAGAGAACAACACTTCATTTCAAAGTATTCCTGGTACTGTCTTTTTGGATAATGTTGATATCTCCCATGAATTCCTTATGAATGACTCCAAGAAATATTCTTGGAGAATCAAATATGAGAAGTTGCATTTGCTCATATTCACTAACATGTGAATACCATTCCTGAAGATTTCCAGTCATACGAGCGACAAATTCAGTAAGTACTTGTTATAAAGAAGATTGTGTCCTCTGTAGCTGATTATCTGTTTATACACCAAACTCATCCAAACAATCTCTCCATTTGTGATGAGGGAGATCTTCAAGTGTAAAGAAAGACCCTGAAGTAAGCATATAATTACGGGAGCTATTTGGATTAATTTTATCCATGCCTTCTTCTCCTGATGAAAGATCTTCTACAATAGGATTTTGAGTTGAACTTTCAGGTGCCGATGTGTGTTCAAGATTAACCATACCAATTTTACTAAGATCAACATATCATTGGATTCACTGACCTCAAAAGATTCTTGATTGGATGATTTATATGATTATAAGATTCTTCTTCTAAAATGGCAAGTGTTGAAAACTTATTGCAAGTAACTATATTAACA
>JANTPZ010011951.1:0-13427 GCA_025593235.1 Vachellia pachyceras | reverse complement strand
ATGAGAAAGTCCTGTTATCTAATGTTGAATCCACATATTTCTTGCCAATAATATACAACCACTCATCCTAATTCTTATTCTTTTTAAAAAGCGCTGATATAGCAAGAATTCATAAAGCAAGGACTGGGGATGAAAGAGAGAATGGAGGGAGTATTTTTGAGAGATAGAAAAAGGGTGCTAAACGTAATCATAACATCAATAACAATTCAAGTATGGAAGTGAGAGCATGAGGAAATTGAGATTTCATTGATTAATCCCAACATTGCTATTTATAATCCAATTTTCCTATCCCATTCCCCATCGTGTGCCATGGTCGGAAAAAGTCGATCATATTTATGTGAGTGTGATAGCAAAATCACAGCAAAACACAATTGTGATATTTCTTGGTGAGGCCTCATCACCTTGAAGGAAAAAAATTTTAAAAAGAATATAAAAAGCAGATGGTTTTCTTAATTACATGAGACAAGGCTATCTACCCTTCAAGAGGGGGAAAAAATTTAAAAAATAATATAAAAAGCAGATGGTTTTCTTAATTACATGAGACAAGGCTATCTACCCTTCAAGAGGGGAAAACCCCCCACCTTCAGCTGCAAGAATCTTCATAATATCACAACTAAATATTTTTCTTAAACCCTGCCGTAGCCAAGAAATAAAGCCCAAGTGGAGAGACTCATCCTCAATAATCTTCTGAAATAGAATGGTGGCATCGGGTGGAACTTTTCTTGGAATATGAATAACATATGTCCGGAGTGTGAGTGCATAATTACTGCACTACAAGCATTTCCAACATGTGTGGGCAAGTGACTTCATCTCTAGCAACCCCAAACAGGGATCAGGCTAGTCTGCAGCATTTAGTGATAGCCAGGTTGAGACACCAAATTGTTGCTCTGAATTTATGCATCCGACATGGCAGTTTGGTTATGGTGGATGATGGCTGTAGTCAGGCCATAACTCCCTAGGTGGCTGATCTTTATCATCTAATTCACAGTTATGTTATGTCTTTGATAGAATAGACACGTATATTAAATCCCATCTTACTCTCCTATATCCCTATAATTCTCATCACATTCCTCATTAGGCCCTAGATTTACAGTGTCCACATGGCTACCCATAAAATAATTCATTGTACATCATGTTCTTCAACATTTTAGTCCCAATATCACAGCAAAGAACATGACCACATGATGAGATCACCATGTCTTACACAAACACCAGCAATTTCTTGACTAATAAACAGAAAAGGAATACACTTCCTCAATTATTTGGAGTCAACTGAACCCAGCAATTGCGCAATTTCCTGATGCAATGAAGAAAGGGGCTCTTAAATTTTTTACGTATACAAAGTGGGAAGGATTATTGAAACTCGTGTCTAAATATAAGTTGCAAGCAATTTAAACTTTGGGGAGTGCTACTACAGATGCTTCTTCATTGCAATAGACTTTCTGAAAGGCGCCCATGCACTAGTCCTAAGGGTTAATGGATGTGTTAGAATTCAAATTTGATTGTTTCCTTATTTTGCTTCCTATAATGTTGCCTAGGATTAGGAGAATAAATCAACATTAAAGTTTGATTATGTAATCGCTGATTTTGCTCTCTTTGATTGAGCCTTCAGCAACTATAAATTGTAACCCTTTTCTCTCAATAACACATATAGTGAGAACATTCTCTCATTTGACTGAAATAGGATGCTCTAGGAACCCCCAAATATGGAATATCATAGCCACAAGGGAGGAGTAAATAATGGTAGTAAAACAAATTTCTCACAACAGAGTGAGGTGGGAACAGAATAAGGGCATTTATAAAGCGATAAAGCAAAATAACAATCAGACAAATTAAGGACTAAGGAGGAAAGCTCACTTGATGGTAAACAAGGTAAACACTAAAAAATCAGAAACCAACTACAAGGAGATCAGTTTTGACTTATGTGACCCAACCACCATAAATCATTGCGTAAGGCCATAACCGACATTGCCTGCAGACATACTCTTGATTGAGATGTAAGCAACCAGCCATAAATTGGTCAGCCCAATCTAGAGGTGGGGTGGGCGACCTCATAGAGTTCAGCTTTTGCAGCAAATTTACTACTCTTGTTGACTATTGCAGTCTGGTTCATACATATGTCAGAAGTACATCCACATAAAGAAAAAGAGTTTATAAAGTTAATCCAGCTACGTTGGGCAATAATTTCCAGAACAAGAATACAATGAGGGAGTGAAGGCATATGGCAAAAAAAAGTTCACATAGAACAACATCTGACTCCATGTCAGCAGTGTCACCATATACCTTGTAAAGTGAACTCAGAACTTCACATGACATTTATTTTTGCCTCCGTGAATCCGTGTCCCAAAAATTATTGTCAATTAAAATTAAAATGAAAAAAATAAATCAAGATGTAAATTGCAATGTAATGAAGTTAACTATGCAGGAAACATGCAAAAAATCAGTTAAAAAATGCCAACATGCAAAAAAAAAACGAAAATTGAAATCAAACTGGAAGATGGGTAAAATAAGTTTACTATTTGTTGTTGGTAGATGTATTTTTCTCCGAGGAAGATGCGTAGTCGGGAGGAGAGTATATCAGTGCAGCTAACATAGCTCCAGGTAGCACTGCGTACTTGGACAGCAATGCAAGTTTTCTAACCAGTGGCTCTCCCTTCATAAATGCCATTTTCTTTTCACTTTCAGGTGCACTGCCCTGTCAGGTTGAGAGATAGGCTGAGATGTTAAATTGGGAAACTTGTAAAAACACGACAGAATCATAGAAACAGGAGTACACTTGGCAATATAAGATCACTGATAAATTACTTTTCTTCTCTGATGTATGAAAAATATACTACTCCGTAAAAAAATGAACTTTAGGATGTAGAATCACATATTTACCAGTGTCAGACGTGTAAATATTTAATCGAAAAATCCCAAGATAATGTGATTTAAATTTCAGGAGAATCATGTAAAAGTTGACGAAATTGAAAACAAGGGAGTTTACAGACACACATACACACACACAAGTAGATATTCTGGAAAGAGGACAATGTGAAAAGGGTGAATGTCAGTAGATGATCGGGATGCACAATCATAAACTAGAGATTTTGGAATAGAATCTAAGGGGATGATCAAGAAGGTTAGGAAAACTTGAAAGGGGTGGACGTAATTTGTGATTCGGGAGACTGATCCTTACAAGTCAAAAATTAGTTTTCCTCATTTTGTAGCACACTCAACCGTATAAACAGCGAAAGGGCCAAGAAGGTGGAGTAGTTCTGCGCGAAGAAAAAAGGGACGCGAGAAACTCACCTTAACGTGAACGTGCGCCGGTTTGTCGTCGGAGGGGTGTAGCTGCCGGTGGATGTTGCTCTGTCGCTGCCTTCGCTCTCTCTCGCACAGCTCTCGCCGACGCTCTTTCGCAGAAGCCCAGAAGGATCGAACGGATTGTGTTCGACAGTGAATTTGAGTTAGGTTAGAGGTTAATATGGGCAATATCGGATTTGCAGTGTTTATATACTAACAAGATAGGTATAAAATGTTTAATTGTTTATGTCCCCAAAAAAAGGAATTCTACTTAGTGATGCAAAACGGGCCCGCTCGCGGGTTACGAGTTGTGGCGGGCTGGCCCGTCACAACCAGCCAAAGCAACGGGTTGTAAAACTGCAACCCGTGTAATATCTTGAGGTATTGTCCATGTTTAGCCTACAACCCGAGCCCGCCAACCCGTCAGTTTTTATTTTTTTAAAAAAAATTAGAAATGAATTTCTTTTTCCTTTTTTTATCCAATTTTTTTCTATGAGATAATATATTTACATAATTCTCTTTCCAATCTCATCAATAAGTTTTTAATAATTTCCTAAAAATAGAGTTTAATATTACTTTTTCTTTTGTAAAAAAATATTGGGATGAAAAAGGTAATATATATATATAATATGTATTTTTTTTAAAAAAAAAATAAAACGGCGGGTTGGCGAGTTGGCCCGCCAACCCGCGGGGCGGGCTGGCATTTCGCCAGCCCCGAGCTCGCCAAGATTAGGCGGGCTGATAGGTTGGGCTCGCGGGCCTAACCCGTTTTCCCAACACTTCTACTTGATGGCACTAGCTCTACCGGATAACCTTGGGAAAACATGTTCAATAAGATGAAATTTATCTCACATATTTATCTTAAGATTGTCAATCACATCAGAAAAGTAGTTTATATTGCTAATCCAAATATATATACTAATAAGTAAGCTGATAGTAACCCCGAAGGGTTAGATCAACTGGCTGGGGCTATTCTAGCTTAACCACGGGTCTTGAATTCGGGATGTGGGAATGGAGCACTCTAGGGTAAGGGGTGCTATCCTTAATGGTTCCTATCTTGCCTCAAACCGGATTAGTCTGTGATCGTTGATGTACTTGAAAAATGGCCTATCCAAACATACTAAAAGAGAAATCCAAACAAATATAAGTAAGCCAAGAGTGAGAGTGAGTGATGAGAGAGAAACCTAGAGAGAGGGTGAGAGAGGGTGTGTGCCAAAGGGATTTCAATCTTGAGTGTTTGGCTAAGAGGGATTCAAGCAAGGAAGGGGACAACTCGAAGTGACGTAACATGAAAAAGATAGGGGGAGATATAGTATCGGAGGACTCGCAGAAGCAAAAACAAACTTGACATGGGACGGGTGAATCAACCCTTGGAAGTTGAGGGAGGAGTAGATAATTTGAACCAGAGAGCGGGAACAACAGGAGCTCAAAAATCACAAATTTCCTATAAATCAAAACTCCTTTGTTCTAAGGAAAGGGAAGCTTCTTCTGAACAAAATATTGACATTTTAATGCAAAAGTAGTTAAAGGAAGAAGAATAACTGGCCCCTATTTTGACCAATGAGTAGGAAGAGATGATGAAGAGCCCCCTATCTCAATATGCTAGACGATAGATTGAAAGAATTATGTAGCCCATTGAAGGATACACTGCTGTTGATATTACTAGGGAAAAAAACCAATCTCAATATGATGAGGGATAGAGTTTTTTGGCTTCTTAAATATGAGAACTTTGAACTTATTAACTTGGCTTAAAAAATGAGTTCAATATGATAGATAAGAATAAGACATAATTCCAAAACCATCTCAATATGAATACGATTTTTGAAGACTAATGTTCATTAGCATCAAATTAATTTTTATAGCATGTTTTGGTGAGAAGTTGACTCATTTTTATTACTAATCTCATTATGCTTTGTTCTTCTCTATCATATTAAACTCATTTTTTACCTTAAATCTCTTTTATAAGCATAATTATTTTGTTAATATGATGGTTTTGGAGTTAAGTAATCGGTTTAAGAGAAACGTTGTTACAACTTTATCTTTCACTTTAAAGATAAAAAGATGATTGAAAGGCTTTTATTTGATGGCCCTTGGCTCATTCAAAGTCACTACTTGGCAATTCAAAGATGGAATCCAAACATTAACCCATATAGTGCGGAAATTTAAACAGGTTGTTATTTGGATAAGAATTCCAATTCTCTAAATTCATTGTTATTCTGAAGAATGTTAACTCTAAAACATGATTGGAAAAGCCCTGAAAGTAAACTTAAACACCTTAGCCCATTGTAAAAACATTCGGAAATTTGCAAGGGTAACTGTGGGAGTAGATTTGAATAAGAAGCTACGGTCTTGCTTTGTGATTAGGGTGAAAACAGGTCAGCTAGGCCATACTTTACCTTAAATAGGCCATGCCTATTTTGCAATAAAGTGGTATGTGCCTAACATGTGGCTTACTACATGCTTGTTTGATAGTTTGAACCTGGCTTGTTCTAGTCTAAAGCCTATAAAAAAGATAGAGACGAGAAATAGAGACATTTTTAGTAATTATATTGAGTGATAAATGATTTATCGGGAAAAAATTGGGATTTCAATAAGGATTTGAGGACATTTGATTTATGTATTTTTTGAGAGTTTAAAGAGAAAAAGTTTTGGTAAATGGAAGAAATTATTATTTGTTATAATTTTAAGAAGTATAATACAGTTATTAGACAATAGTAATGTGATTAGGATAAATAATTGATTTATGCATGTAAATAGGGAATTGTTGGAGGACTTAAAGTTTGAAAAGGGCATGGGTTTTATTTAAACTCACATGTAACTATTTTGGTTAGCATTATATTAACATATAATTAAATTAATTGCGTAGGTTAATTATATTTTGGTGATTTAAACTTTGGACTTTAGATTATTGTTGTATTACATCTTGCTTTCATGCAAAATAACCACATTTAATTTATTTTATATGTTTGTCATGGATTGTAAGATGTTTTAGAAACATCTTTTGAACTGTAAGTATTGTTTTAATTTAAAACTTATATTCGATAATCAATTTACTAAATTAACATGAAATTACTATCAATTTGTAAATTAACACATGAAATTACTCTTGTGAACTAAATTTTACATGACTGAACGAAGTGGAATATGGGGTAAATTAAGGCAAGACCAAGGCATGCATGAAAAGGTAAACAAGTGCAATCAAACACAAGCACATGTTACTATACAATGTAAAGGTAAATTAAGGCAAGACCAAGGAATGCATGAAAAGGTAAACAAGTGCATAATAACATCATCAAACACAAGCACATGTTACTATACAATGTGATGCAATGCATATAGACTTACCAGTTGTCTCACTTCTATCTTTCTTTCTTTCCTTCTTCTCTCTTTTTTTTCTTTTTTTCTTTCCATTTTTACTATTTTTTTTCAAAAATAGTATTTTCTTTCTAATTCCATACCCAATTGTGACAATTTTACCCTAAAACTATGCTAATTGCAAACATAGGCTCCTATTCTCAATTAAGCACAACCATGACCAAAATGGGCAAAAAAGTGTAAAAACCCTTCAAAATATCATTAAATAATATAGACAATTCATGCTCAATCAGGCGGCTAGGGAGGGGGCTCTTTGACCTTATAAGGATGGCTCACTTTTGGTCGGGTCACCCATCACCATGGGCTAGAGTCCATGTCAGGTGGTATAAGGAGGAGTTTAGTATTGGAAATTGTTTATAACATGTGATTTAATTGTTTGGTTTATATTTATTTATCAATTACTCTATTTGGTTTATATTTGTTTACTATTTGTAAAATCAATTCTCCTAAACTAGTTACTTAACTCTTAAACCATATTGACAAAACTAAATTGTGCTTATAAAAGAGTTTTGAATTCTAAAATAAGTTAAATATAATAGAAAAGAATAAAACATAACTCCAAAACATTTATCATGCTTAAAGGAATCAAACTCCCTTTTTCAAAATCTTCTCGTAATAGAAAGAGGTAAAATTAAATATTTGAAAAACTATCATGGATAATAATTAGGGGTAAAAATAGTCAAGGCTAAACCAGGCTCGATCCCAAATAGGTCAGGTCTGTTTTGTATGAGACTAGGTTAGCCTGGCCTATGTACAAGAATTTTTTTCAAGATTGTGCCTGGATCTGTATGAGGCCTAGCCAAGCCAAGCCTATGACATGTATAAAAGCATGTTTTTAGGTTGATAGGCTAACACGCCACATGCAAAGACCTAAAATAGATCAAAGCCTAAAACAAGATTAAAAAAATTTATAAATCACAATATCACAATTAAAATTATCCAAAATACATTACAAATGTTAAAATCTAATTAATCAACAAGGTACAACCTAATAGTACAACAATTTAGCAAACATGAAATATTTATCATTGCAGCAATTGTTCAACGCTAACAAGATAAAGCAAGCTACTAGCCACTAGTTATAAAACATCACATCTTTAACATGATTTCTTCTTATTCCAACACCTAGTAAAAAATAAATCAAATGTATATTAGTAGATCATAATACAATTTAACAAGTAATATCTATAACATATGGTATCATTTTATCGATGCAAAAATAATACCTTTGGTTTCTTCTTCAAACCATACTTATTGCTAAGCCAATCCCCACCATAAATAAGTGCTTCAATTGAGTCTTCGTTCAATTTGGAGTGATACTCATTAATAACTACATTCAATGCTAAATGTGAACTTGATACCACAGTTGAAATAGGAATAACTATATGTCAGTAGCCATCTTAGATAAATTTTTATGCTAGTTTGTTGACTAGAATCTATTGGTGCTTGTTGATTAAACTTAGTAGCATTAGGTGGAACTGAATTAGATGACATTGTTTCACTCATAAAGGAAGATGACATTAACTAGAACTGAAACATATAATATTGTTATTTTATTAATTAGAATTGACAGTAAAGTGCAAAATGATAAAACATAAATGCATGGTACAATCTAATTGTGTTACAATAAACGAGGGAGAATATCTATATGTATGCACACCAATAATCCCTTTGTAGTAGATCATTGAAAAAGCCAAATGGTATTATTAGTAGACCACATAACCTATTTTTGTTTTTCAAAAGATTGTACCAACATCCTGTTAATGCTCGACTACATAATTTTTTTCAACTATTAACATCATCAAAGACGAGTATTTGAAGCCTTGCTAATCAAGTGATCCTTAAAAACACATACATTATAATGCGGGAGTATGTGAAGGCATCGGTAATATATGGGATAGTGATCACCACCTCGTTCCCTACCCCACTGATTCAAAGGCATTACAAAAGAAAGATTCAGCTCCAAATCATATAATTCATCTGGTTTTTAAGGCCACTTGAATCAATCAACTGCTAAACTAAAAAGCTGCAACATGATGCTTTTGCAAGAGAAAGGATTAATGAACAAAAAGGAACTTCCCAGTAAACGGTTACTGAAAAGGTAAACTAAGATGAATTTGAAACTATATGTGTGAGTGAAAATAGCAAGCAGAGTTGTCACATTACCTTCTAAGCACAGATATGGATGGCGACAGCGATGGATGGAGCTGGAAGGTGAGGCTGGATTGTACGAAAGCTACGATAATGACGATGGTTGGGCTCAACAGATGGAAGAAGACGATGATGACTTTGTTTCTCAAGTGGAAGAAGATAGCGACGATAATGAATCTGTTTCTCAAGTGGAAGAAAACTGCAATATCAATGACTTTGTTTCTTGAGTGGAAGAAGAAGGTGATGGTTGGGCTCGATGGATGGAGCTCATGAGTAAGGAGGCTGGGAGCTATGGCCTATGGCGTGGTTGGAGAGCTTAGGGGTAAGGAGTCTTATTGATGTAAGGAAGCTTATTAAAGAAGGGAAATGACTCATCAATGTAAAACCTAGAAAGTGAGGATTAAAAATGATTGATGAAGTGAGCTTATAATTATAAAAGATACATAACAAATAACAAAGCAAGCATTGGTGTAGTGGTAAGGTATCTGAAGATAATGGTTCTGGTCCAAGTTCAACACTCCACCATGTCACCTTTTTTATAATAACATTTTAAAAAAAAGGCCTAGGCCGCCTGACAAGCCAAAGTAGCCTATTATATGGTATAGGGCTAGCCCGTTTAAGGAAATATGCTTTCTAGACGGCTTGGGTCTGGGTATATACAAACTTTTACAAGTCAGACCACAGGCCGCCTGACCTGTTTCCACCCCTAATAATAATACTTTACTTACACCATATAGAGGATGACACATTCCAATTTTGAACCTAATTGTGGCGGCTAAGGAGGGGGCTCTTTGAATTCATGAGGATGATTAACTTTTGGTCGAGTCTCTCATCACCATGGGCTAGAGTCCTCGGCAAATGGTATAAGGAGAAGTTTGGTGTTGGAAATTATTTATAACCTATGATATATTTTGTTTGGTTTATATTTGTTTATCAAGTACTCTATTTGATTTATATTTGTTTGCCATTATCTTTAATAAATTTTATCCATGCTTGACTTCTTATAACTCTTAGCATATATTTATATGTTGGTTACTGGAACTTTATGTCTCACCCTGTTGTTATTATCATTTTTAGGTGATAACACCTATGCTAGCTGAGACATCTGGAAGGGTTCTTAAGATTTACGTATAGCGATTTCTTTTGTAGAGCCTCATCCTCAATCAATGTGTTGATTCAATGCATATTGCCATTATAGGGCTCATGTTCTTTTTTAGAGTACTATGATATTTAGTACTTTAATCATATTATTTTGACATTTTATTATAGCATGTTGTTGGCCTTAATCCGATTTGATGATATTATTTTTTAAGCTACAAACTTGAATGGGAATTTTATTATATACTCTTTCAAATAAATTGTATTTACATTATTGAATTATAAGATTTAGGCCTAAGGTGAAACGTAAATTTGAGTTTTGAAGATTAAAGCTTATTATTATAAGATTAATTTTAATGGTACGGTTTGGTAAGAAGTTGACTTAGTAACGTCTTATTATCTATGATAGTTTTCAAATATTTAGTTTTACCTTTTTCTATCATGGTGGATTTTGATGTAGTCTAAACACTTTATTAGATGTTAAAAAGAGACCTGATGCCTCTCTAGCATGGTGGGAAATCTGCTCAATTTGGGAGCATTTCAAGGTAGGCTTGGGGAAGAAGATGGGTGATGGTAAGAAGACATCTTTCTGGTTTGGGAATCAGTCCCTACTAAACATCTCCTTTATTGACATCATTCTAGGTTGCGAGGGTTAAGTCAATAGAGAAGCAAGATGCCAAATTATGTAAGCTCTATAAGAGAATGTGATAGGGAGAAGTTATTAGCCTGGTTCTCTCATGACATTGTTGATTGCATCATGAGTGCATACCTACCTCATGAGGAGATATGAGAGAGCAAACACTTCTAAAAAACCATCTAGTAATGGTTATTTCTTTGTTAAATCTGCACTTCAGTTTCTTTTTGTAGGTACCCATCAATTAGCGGATAGCATTTGGAAGCTCCTATAGAGGTGACAAGTGCCACAAAAGATTAAGTCATTTATGTGGCTAGTTGCTTATGATAGGGCCCATATAGAAAATCTTAGGAGAAGGAGATAGCTGGAAGTAGTCCTTTATCCCTTCGGATGCATAGAAGGTGAAGATTTAATACACATGATGAGAGATTGCCCTCATGCTTGGCAGCGGTGGAGTTTGGTTGTCTCTCAAGATCAATGGAGTAGCTTTTCATCTTTGATAGGCGTGGAGTGGTTAAAGTGGACTTTGAAACATAATATGGGTCAAAACTATACTAAGAAGATTGAATGGTCAACCCTATTTGGGTATATTTGTTGGGATATCTTGGTGTCTCGTTATGGCACTTTGTATAGTTTAGTAGCGATAAGGGAGTTTTAAATGCCCAAGATAGCTTCTTTTGGGCTTGCTGCAACCCATCACCAAACAAGCTCTTACAGACAAGACATCATGCAACTCAAGGTGGATAGGTCAGTACTTGAGAATGGTAATAGCGATTATGGAAGAGTCATTCGAGACAGTAAAGGACAATGGGCATGCGACATTAGTTGAAACTTAATCAGAATTCCTTCGACCATTACAGAACCTCTAGCAATCCTCAAGGGCCTCCATATTCACTGGAACAGGGGCTATAGACCGCTTACTATTTACTTTAATTGTATAGAGGCTACTGATCTCATTTTGAGGGGGTGTGCTTACAACCATCCCTTTTGGGACACTATTGTTAAAACTAAGGGATTTTTCCATAAGGATTGGTAGGTGACTTGTACTATAGGTACTATGAGGGTTTCTGCTATGTTGATACTTAGCAAAACCCTCCTATAATATGTTGGAAAACTATTGTGGCCTTGTTTGGGGAGCCCGTTTAGCCTCAAAAATGCATTTTGGGTCATCTGCCAAAAGGAGATCATGTTTGGGAACCCATTCACAGGAAGTCATTTTCCACACAACGGCTCGTTTTGAAGAAGCTGAAGCAAGGACGGATTCATGCATTCAATTCATCCGTATGCGTCACCGGAGTTCCAGAATACCAAGCTCATGACCTGCCTCACCTATGTTAGTGTAGGATTTGACCAAGAGGGGGGTGAATTGGTCAGATTTAAAAAATAAAATCACAAACGCAGATTAAAACGAAGTCACCGATAAAGCAGAGAGAGAAGAACACGAGCGATATATACTGGTTCAGTCCACCTGACCTATGTTCAGTCCTCAGAGCACCTCTGAGAGTTCCAATCCACTAATCAATCACAACTAGGCCCACCGAACCTTTACAACAGGGATTCTCGCTCCCCCTCTCACTTTACACGACAACAGAGTCACACACACTCTGTTTTTCCATCTCAACTCAGCCCAACGATCTCAAGGTCTCAATATACACTCTCTGGAAAGAGCAGATGGATAAACACTGAAGCTCACAGATATTATGAACTAACTGATAAAGAATGTAATAACAGAAAGTAAGTGCGTTCAAGCTTTTTCGTCTTTTTCCGTCTCTCTATCTGTCTTTAAGGCTTCTTGATTTATAGTTAAGACTAAACTCAATAGCTGTTATACCAAGTTTGAATAGCCATTGGAGAGAAACTTCTGCCCGTTACTCACAGCAGCTTGATTTGTTCGTTTGTCATAAATGCTTGCTGTTCAGTTGATGACCGCGAAAACTCAGATTCATTCCTCGGACGATCTGATCTTTTTAATGAAAGGACTAGAAATCATTTATTAGAGCAGATCAAATTCAAAATATGCAAGCACGAAAACGGAAAGCTCCTGTAGCATTAGGCGTAGCTGTGTGAGAGAAAAAATGCAACTCGAGTTTTCAACATTTCACAACTCGAGTTCTAAAACATTGAGTTTAAAAGTCAAGTAGTAAAACTTCCAGTTTTCGGAAAACAGAACTTGAGGTTTGAGAAACTTCCATCTGTAACTCGAGTTTGCAATTAAAGTTTTGAAGAACAGTTGAAAAACTTTCATTTGAAACTTCAGGTTTTGATATCGAGTTTCTGAGTCCAGTTGTAAAACTTCCAGTTTTGAAAAATAAGGACTTGAGTTTTAAAACATGTGAACAACTGGCTCAGTTGAAATGTCCTCGAGACTCGAGTTTGTAAAATTAGGAACTCGAGTTTTGGAAAACTTTCAGTGACGACTCGAGTTTGAGAATCAAGTTTTTGAACTAATGAAATCTTGGAAGGCATGGAACTCGAGTTTGGAAAACGTCAGGACTCGAGTTCTCTAAAACTCTAAGTCAAAACTTCCAATTCTCAATTCAAGTTTTATGAAACTTCCAGTTCTGAAAAACTGAAACTCGAGTTCTATAACGTGTTTGAAAAACTTGAATTCAAAACCTCAAGTTTGTAAAACTTCCAGTTCTGAAAAACTGAAACTCGAGTTCTATAACATGTTTGAAAAACTTGAATTCAGAACCTCAAGTTTTCACTGCAAGTTTGTAAAACTTCAAGTTTTGAAAACCTGGAACTCGAGTTCTATAACGTGATGAGAAAACTTGAAGTTGGAACCTCAAGTTTTGACTTCCAGTTTTGTTTGCACGTTATGGAACTTCAAGTTTTGAAAACTTAGGACTCGAGTTCTTGAACTTGTTCACAAAACTTCTTT
>JANTPZ010011950.1:0-12236 GCA_025593235.1 Vachellia pachyceras | reverse complement strand
AAGAGCAAGCCTGGTGCGTGTGAGGATGCAAAAAAAGAGAATAAATGAATCAATCGTCACGCAAAATCAAGGTCTGTCTATGAATGGATTTCAAAAGTGACAGAAACAGTAATTCCCAAGCCACATGCTCTTAAGTCTAAGCCAAACCTATTCATGTTCATCAAGCTCACGTCTTCAATGCATATCTTTTTTGTATAGTAGCTAAGGCTAGCTACAAATAACACTTACGTACAGTCATGACTCCGAGCAAAATAAATACTTTCATATATGCATGCTTCACTTATCTTATACTAAGCATTTTATAGTGTTATCTTTTCTCTTTGGTTGAGTTTAATTAAAATTTTCAAATCACACAAATATCATCTAACAAGTCAAGAAATAATGACGTACGTGACACTCCGTCATACTCCAAGTCCGAGGAAGCAAATTACCAGACGGGAGAAAAACCTATGAGCTTCACCAACTAATGCAATTTAGCTATCTCGTATAAGCACCTATCACTGATGTAGAATTCATCCCCTACAATACTCCTCAGGTCCTTTGGTTAATTGTTTGATGCTTTCGATGCCTAATGATCATGAACATCATGTGCCCAAGGTCAACGCCTTTTGGATTCATGAGTATCAACCAGTAAAAAGCCGGCCAGTTCTGTATCCCCAATATGAGAATCTTAATGACAACCAACAAAATTCATATTGCAACATATATATATATATATTAAACATTTCTTGACTAGATACTGAATCAAATCAATATATACTAAGTCGCTTATATATAACATTTAACTTATAACCGTATGCATCTGCACAAAGCAACCATAAACAAGTTTCCAGGAGTAGCGACAAGGAAAAAAAACAAATAACTGATGAAGTCTTATGGTTGCTGTAGTTTGCAACTATTAGCATGATTTTAGGAACAAAAACTACCTCCGACGACACAAAAATGGCAGCCTTTTCACATATCCAAACACTGTAGATATATTGCATATGTTTGTGGAGCAGCCTATGAGAATGCTTAAGGCTAGGGTGGGGTAAAAGTTAGAGCATTGTTGTTTTAGAAGTTACTCTTCTAATTTATAGCTTGCGGTGCACCACCATTTTACACCCAAGTATGGTTAACAAGTTAAAAGGTTTAGAAATTCTCGGGCTCTTGCCACGCTTCCTCGTCTTCCATCTATCCTTCACGTGTCCCTCTAAACCACTCCAAGAATCCCAACCCCATTTATTCCCACTCGCTCCGATTATATTCTTTTCATCCATTTTGGATTTCCCTTTTCCATTAGCCAATCAAGTAACTGTCATCAGTCAGGCCTTAACTACCCTTTCCCTCCCATGGAGTCCGTTGCCTCCAACTCTCCCTCTCCAGACCTTCACCTCCACCACCCCACCGCAGACCGCATACTCCGAGCCCTCCGCCACCCACTCTGCCTCCTCCACCGTTCCGATTCCAACTTCTTCATATTGGGCACCACCGGCAATGTCTACACTGTCAACTTATCTTCCACACCCTCTTGCTCGTGCCCCGACCCCACCACCCCCTGCAAGCACGTTTTATTCGTCTTAATTCGGGTTCTGGGCGTATCTCTTGACGATGTCTGCCTGAGGCGGAGGACCCTCAGGCCATGCCAGCTCCACCGCCTTCTGGGCACCCCCACCATGCCGGAAGCACTGGCAGCGGCCAGCCTCCAGCAGAGGTTCCAGCGGCTGTTCTCAAATGGGAGAAGCCAGCTGCAGGGAGGTGCTTTCAATCATCAGATGATAGAAATAGAGGAAGGGTCAAAATGTCCGGTGTGCTTAGAGGAGATGGAGAAGGAAGAGAAGGTGGTGGCCTGTGGGACATGCGAGAATCCTATTCATGAAGAGTGCTTTGATATGTGGAAAAGAAGCAGAGGAAAAAGACGGGTGAGATGCGTACTATGTAGAGCCAAGTGGAGGGACCTGACGGAGCAGGTTAGGTATCTAAATCTCTCTGCCTATGTTATTGAGGAAGACATGGCCGGAGCTTCTTAGCCTGCGCGGTTTTCTGCCAAATAACGATCAGTAGCTGCTTTGTGTGCATCCATTGAAGAGAATCAAAATATGGATTTGTGAGACGGTTTGATCATCTACCAAATGTCAAAGTCCCATATCGGAGAGGTTCAGGAGGGTGCTGGGCTATATAAGCAGGTGCGCTGCACGCCCCCATGAGCTAGCTTATGTGGAGAAAGGGTAATGGATCATTTCCTCTGTGGGGCCGGTCCAAGGTGGATGGACACGGTGGCATGGTAGGGTTTGCTACGTGGATCGCTGCGCATTCCTCTGAGCTAGCTTGTCGGAAGAGGGGGTAATAGATCCTCTTCCTCTGTGGGGCCGGTCCAAGGTGGATGGACACAGTAGGCATGGTGGGGTTGCCATGTGGATTGTTGCGCACTTCTGGGGAGTTAGCTTTTGGGAGAGAGAGTAATGACTCCGTAACACAGAGCACTAAAATATATTTCTGATGACGTAGAATGAATATAGCAAGCTTCTCTGACGACAGGTGATGCTCTCAGAAGCCACCAAAACAGCAGTTGAATTCTGAACTCCATCATCTGAAAGGGAAATCAAATATCCATGCATGCAACAGGTCTGGTGCCTATGGTTTGCAACATGATATATTAAAGGGTGTAACTTCTTAATTAGTAGAAGAAGCCGATCAGTGATCATGGTGAAGCTAGTTAGATAGGTTGAAAATGTTAGGAGACGTGCTTGCCGGTGTTGAAGACGAAAAGGGACCGGAAGATTTTAAAGCAAAGCCTGAAATCTTCAAACATTAGAAATTTAGTGTATATATGTTTGTACAGGAATAGCATGTATCCCCCTCAATTCGCAATCAAATACTGCAGATAAATGTAACATGTCTGTTATATGCAAGTCTTGTTATGTGCACATATAAGAGTGTATTTTCCGGGGAACCTCTCGGGAACGGGGGAATTTCTCTGCAGAAATCCTGACCAAGTGTTCGCAATTGATCTTTCTTTAATTTATATATTTTTATCTTTCAATATATAAAATAACTTTAATTTCTCCCGTAATTTGCTCATTTGTGGTTTATATCAAACTTTAGTTTGAATATAGTTTTTTTAATTAATAGTGGAATTCATTCCAAATTAAAACCAAGCAATACAAAAGATTAGTGTTCTTCATCAATATCCTCCCTATGATAGTCAGGTGGAGATTGATTAACGATGCAATGAGGACTATTAATTTTTAACTGCCACACAACAATTCAGAACATAAAAAATATTTTAAAATTACTGAATTATTCTGGAGTTTCATACTATTTATCTATAAATATGTTTAGTGTTTATGTATCAAAATCCTTTGGCCAAAGAATACATTTATCAAAATCAAAATATTCTTAAACTTAAAAAATCGAGGCTAAGCAGATGCAATATTTATTTTTGAGATAAAAAAGGGTAAAAGAGTATGTTTTGAAATGGCGTTGTTATACCGCTAATCAAATCATGTGAACGACGGAGATTTGTGCAATCGACCCCGCCGCACCGCTTTCGCGCAAGGCACCAAAACCCCGCGCCAAGCCGTTTAGGACTTAGCAGTGACGCCGTTGTGCTTTTCCCCGCACGATCCCTCTGCCGGTCTGCCCCCGCCTTCCGTGACCGTCCTTACACACCTACTTTTTTCTTTTGGTTCGTGCCATTCACAAACCCTTCCAAAACCCTTCATCGTCGTCTCCCTTCGCAATGCCCGGTGGAGACGGCGCCTTGGTTCCTGTGCCCTCTGAAAACGGAGGCTCAGCAGCGGTTTATCCACTATACCATGGTCTTAACCCTCCAATAGCTCGCCTAGCCATCTCCTGGTCTCGAGGAAATTCTCTCCGCGTCTCCGTTTTCAGGCTTCCTTCCGAAGATCGAGAGGGGGGCAAGGTGGTGGAGGTTAAGCTCAGCAATGGAGACCAGGAAATTACTGACGCGCAGCGGCGGAGGATTGAATACGGGTCAGTCTCACCATTTGCGATGCTTCAGAGTCGGAGGAGCTCCTTCTCCAGTCTGTCCAAGATTTCGAAGAGTCCATCGCCGTATCATCTAGATTGGTAAGGGTTTCGATAGCATTTTAGCGAGATATAGCTGCTCTTCTGAATTAGAATTTAAGGCTATGACCTTTTCTTCACGGAGCCCTGGAACTTGTTTAATTTACTTGGGAGATTTAAATGCTGTTCATTCTAGAAGCATTTCTGTGTTATCTTAGGCAGCTGTATTATATAACAAAGCTGAAGCTTATGATTCTTTTGTGCTAGTTTCATCTTCAAAATTAAATTATATGAAAGACCGGAAGTTGACTTCACTATATTGCAAGAAATGCTTCTAACATACAACATCTCTTGCCATTGGAGAGTGCTGATTTAATCTCTAACTGTTCTGATTAATTTTCGCTATAGTTGACTAAGTATTTTAGTTCATTAGGCTAAGTTATAGACACTTTATACTCTAATGATGATTCATCTTTGGGAGTTTAGATGGAAAATATGAAAAACTTTTACTGGGGTAAAATGTTTGGGGGATTAGATTAATTGGCTTTATCGTTGGACCACTAAGAGGAAAGTGATCTTTCATAGGTAAATCATTAACTTATATTATTCTAAGTTTTTTAGTTTTCATCAAGCATTTACGCTGACCAACAATGTGTTAATTTGCCTTACAACCAGGTGGGAGTATGTGATAGAGTATAGTAAGGACATCAGCTCACTTCTTGGTGGGCGAAAGTCGTCTCCCAGTCCAGTTATTGAAGAACCAAGAGCAATTTTTAAGGTATTTTTCTCGTTGCCTAGATTTTTGCTGAGTTCAGATTTGTGGAACTATTTTAGTACGAAGCTAGTTACTTTTTCTAGATATCTTAACTTGGTGTAGAAAGGAGAGGAGCCAACATGCTTGAAAGCAGCATGGGAGATGATGGAAATATTTTATGCAGATAAGCAATCTCAAGCATGGCTACCTGAAAGACTTGTTGATTGGTTAGCTGTAATGATCTCTTTGATACTTTTGGTTGATGTTCTGAATTGATTTTTCTAAGCGGTTTCTTAAAGCTGGTCAAATATGCTATTTAAGCTAATTGTTGCTTTTTGTGGCAGGATTATGACACCCTCTTTTCTAGCATTCAAGCAACAATTCACTCCAAGCTTGTTGATTTTCAAAGGGATCTTGTCAACATTCAGGTCTTATTATATCTGCATGTTTCTTTCTTAGTCATTTTGAAATGAAACAAAACTATAATTACGATATGTGTGCATTGTGATAGTGACCAGGGCATATTGATGTGTCCCTGAACTTTGTAGGGGCATCGTTTATCCAGTTTTGTCTCAAATACTTGTTACCAAAAGGGCTTGTAATCTTGATGTTCTTTTAGTTCCATTTCTTAGCTGCCTAGACATTTTATAAGCTTTGAGAACCTGAGTTCTATTATCTTTTTATTAGTCAAAATTATAAGTTTGGGCCTTCAAAATTAGTATGTTTGAGGGGTTGTATTATATTCATCCTCTAGGCCCTAATTCAATGATATGTGGGCAATGCAAATTAGGCTAGAGTGAATTTAAATCACATCAATCCGATGCATGAAATATTATTCTATCTCTTTCATAAGTTTCCTTCTGTACCTATTACTTGTCAAGGGAAAAGTTTTAAATAATGCTTGCATATGCATTTCAACTGGATTGTCTTAGACTCGAGTATTTGATCTTCATTTTGTTTTTGCTTGATCAGGGCATAAAGTTATTTTCATTGATTAATTTTATTTAAGGTTTGTTGGTGATGAGAATTATGAGATTGTCTGTGCAGGTGATCGAGGATGATCCTAGGTATTGGGAAGTGTTGTCATCTGCACTGGCAGTTGGTTGGCTCGATATTGTGGTTAGTAGAGGCTACTGCATTTCTGCCATATCCTGTGACATCTGTTTTTCTTTTTGCTAGTGAATTAAGAATTTATGTCAACTTGGTTTCAATTTGTAGGTTAAGATGCTGCGTTTGCATGGATCTTACCAACTGGATCAACTCAGCAACCGTGAGGTTAGAATGAAATCCTTGTGAGCATTGTATATGAAATGAAAAGATGAATTTGTAATTTATTTTTTTCAATTTTACAGTTCAAAATTGATTTTCTGGGTGGAAACCTATTCATTATGGATTGCATACTAGATATTCATGTCATAACAGTTCTTTGTTAAGTAATTATTTTGCACTGCTCCTAGTATCCTTTTACAGATTCGGATTTTGCTGTCTGTAACCTTATATTGGTGCTGCTGCTTTAAGGCTACTTTCTAAAATTCAACTTTTACTTTGTCTTATTCCCTTATGATGCAACAGATAGAAAATGGACTTGTAGAGGCAGTTGCTGTTCTTATCTCCAAAATGCCTCGTTTGCGTCCTGAATCTGCTGTTGGAAAATTAGGTGAATGCTTTAAATCCAAGCCTGACTTTAGCAAGGTATATCCTGATTTTATATTTTTCATGATTTACTGTGACGTAACATTTATCAAGGTACATGTGATATTTTGTATTTTTATATTATAGGCTTGGGAGAAATGGAGGGCACAAATCACAAAGCTTGATTGCAGTGCATTCTGGATTCAATGTGATAATCATCAAACACGTGAGGGCTTGAAAGGAATGCTTCAAATTATGCTGGGTAACATTGATAGTATCCGTATGGCTACATGTCATTGGATAGAATTTTATGTCTCCCATTTTCTTTATATCAGGCCGTTTACAATGGTAAGTTTGATCTACTTGTGCATTATTCAATTTTAATGTTTGTGCATTCCTGGCAGGCTGGCACGTCCATTCACATGAATGTGTGTTATACTCTTCTTGTATCATTCCATTAAATGGAGCTCTGCGTAATTTGTTTACCCCATTTTCAACCAGGGTATAGAAAGTATGTATAGTTTAGCATTGAAATGCATCCAATCGAAACCAGCATCGAACACCCACAGGCTGACAGGACTTCTGATTGGAATTCTTGAAGAAAATACTGAGGTGAGGAATGTGTTATTCATTGTTTTCTTGAACGTCTGGGTCATGTTCCTGCTGTTTTTTTTTTTGTTCCTTTATTCCCTTTTCAGTTTATTGTTGGTTTTCACCTTGTTTAAATTTCAAAGGGCTTTTTGAAATGGTTCAGGTTGTCTTGGCAGAATGTTCCAAAGAATATGGCCCTTGGTGAGCTGCGAAGTTTTTTCTATTTCTCCTTATGTTTAATTATGCATTGGATGCCTTTTTCCTTTTTCTTTTTTAAATTTAGTGTAGTTTTGATGAATATATGGTTTTATATTTATCTTGCCTCCATAGGATGGTTGCACATGCTGTAGAATTGTTGAGTGCTGGGAGTGGACAAGCAGAGATTCTTCTATATGAAGCGCGTGATAACTTGGGGGGCATCAGCATAGGGGAACTGCATCGACTTATATATGCTCAAGTTTTATCTTCACATCCATTGACTTGGCAAGTGAGTTCTTATTGCTTGAGAATAAATACGCAAATTTTCTAGATCTCAACATGCATTATGTTGAAGGATTTTCAATTATTGTTTCCACGTTCAAGTTTTTGCACATAGCCACATGTTTGCATTTGGTTTTTGACGTAAGTTTGAGTGAGCAAGAACCAAAGCGAAGTATCATGCATAGGTATAATTGGTGTATGTGATGCTGCCTGCGTGGTCTTGGGTTCACTTTTGGTATAATTGCAGATAGCACCAATATATTTGACATCATGCATGAAGCAAGGAATGGGCTTGTTGGAGATTTTATTATACAGACAATCTGTTCGACATAATGATTCACTGCTTAAGGTTGTTGTTTCATCTTTTATATAATCTACTTTTGCTTCTTAAGACTTTCCATGAATTTTAGTATTTTGTGTTTAATATATCTGTGAGTGATAAATAATTATTATAAATTCATGCAGAATATCGAGTTATGCCGTTTGTATGGACTAAATCATATTAGTTCAAATATCATGAAGGTAATACACTCTTAATGATATTAATTGTTCTTGCTTATACTATAAACAACACTTGCGGGACTTGATTGAATCGTCACAGTTGTTTTTAGTTGACTTCAATTGGATTTATCTTGTTAATATTTAGGTTGCTGGAGTGTATCATTGGAAGCATGGTAGGAAAGGTTCTGGAGTATATTGGCTTCAACAAGCCCAAGACACAACTCGCCTCCATAGGATTGCCCAGCAATTATTTGATTCAGTCGGGAAGTCAATCTCTGATGAAAGCTTCAAGGTGATTTTTAAAATAAATTATCCTTCATTGGGTAATTTTTACAATAAAGATTTAATTCAGTTGTAGATTATTCAGATGTCTTACGCAGCTCTATCCTTCATTTTGACAGCAATGGGAAGGTGTAATTGAGTTATTGGGTTCTGATTCTAAGAGTGCTGGAGGTCTTGAATTCTTGCGCAAGTATGAACTTTTCTCACCTGTCTAACATTTCAAGAGCAGTATTCACTGCCATCCTGTTTTATTGCCGTCATTTATCTATGTATCTTAGTTTATACCTTTGCTGCATTACAGGTACAGAGATTTCAAAAGGTTTCTTCAGCAGGTAACCGGTGGAAAATCAACTGAAGCTGCTAGGCAAGCTGTTGACTCCCTCATACTGGTATTAGCTACTATATGCACATCATTGAGAAATACTTGTATACTTTTAGAGTGTAGCATCATCTATCCTCTCTCCATTGAACATATTCCAACTGTCTTTTCTTGTGGTCCCTTAAATATAGATTATAATGGAGCATGAAGAGAGAGAAATAATCAAGAAAAATTTATAGGATATGAGATCACAAAAAAGGATAATTAGAATATTTTTATTGGAGAAAGTGCGGATGATGTGTCACTCCGAGAGTACGCAAGTATTTCTCTACATCTTTTGCTATTAGTTTTGGTCTTTTGAATGAGAGTGCTGCTTATTAGTGAGATTTTATGTGGATATATTATTATGCTGCATATAATACACTGGCAATATTTCTGACAATTAGAATGCATTAAAAACATGGAAGTACTTTTCCATGGTATATTGTACTGGAGACTATTATTAGTTTTGGATTTTCAAGTTACCATTCTGAAATAAGATACATATCTTTCTATTTTGCAGCTAATGAAGAATCCATCAACCCCTCAACGCTTTTGGCTTCCCCTTCTATATGATTCGGTGAGCCTTTTTCTTTTATTCATTTTAGCACAATTTATGCTATTGTGTTAGTTGGCACTAGTAAAATTCTTGGTAGTCTTTTTTTTAATTTTCACACACCAATCTCTCTTGATTCCTTAACTTTGGATGAGCTCATAAGTTCTTAACTGTTCAAAGTGTTAGGATACATTCTGTTATTCAGATCCTGATAAAGAATATTTCTCCTGCTATCATTTGCATGTTTGATGTGTACGGTTGTTTATGATTACCCTGTTTGCTTTCTATTTTGTGCAGTTGAAGCTGCTAAATTGGCAGGATTGTCCTCTGCTAAATGTGTCGGAGACCAATCTTCTGTTAAATAAACTGCAGGAGTTATCTCTGGCAAGGCTACGTCCAGATTTTGAAGAGTGCAGCTTACCGCCTGAGGCACTAAGCTGTGTGAGGCTTGCTCTTGCAACTAATCTTGGACGTGCTATTCTTGATGAATAGGCTGCCCAAAAATTTAAATCATGGATAGATGAATACAAACACCTTCCTGTTACCGATGCTCTCATTGCCTGGTTTTCTAGCAGCATGCGTTAAGGACACCTAAATCTGAAAAGAGATCATACTAACGGGCACGAGTCTGCTGATATGAATGTTATCTCGATACTTATGCAGTGAGTATGGGGCTTGGCTTTGTGTTTTGACCCCTAATTTTTCAAGAATTAGGATCAGGTGACATCAGCAAGAATTAATTATACAGAACCTTTCAAATCGTTTTCGTTTTTAGGGAGATGAAGCATGCGTGTAAAAATTAAACCCGTGTGAATCGAAGAGCATTGTATATTAACGGAGTTTACATTAATGGACTATCGATATGTTTCGGATAATTTGCTTGTCACCTGACCCCTATTAATCAATCAACCCAGCCTCTTTTCCCAGTTAGTCAAGGTCTGTATTTGGAAAAGTTTTTTTTTCCTTTTTTTTTCTTCACGTTGCACATAAGTTGAAATAACTCTTCGTATATTTAAACTGTGTAAAAGTAATTTTCCATTGGAATTCCAAACGGGCACAAAGGTTTTATGAATTCAATGTAAAACATGACAAAAATGTATAAAAAGCTGCATTTCTCATAAATCATGAATGATTCAAGTTTGTTTATTTTATTACAATAATTCTTTACATAATTTAATGTGATTGATTAGTTTAAAAAACGAAAATGAAGTTCTAAGAAGTTTAAATTATCATGAATAAAATATCCAGTGATAAGAGATTTTGATTATCTCCAACGTGAAATTACATGATTAACTTTTGGAAGGTGATTTTACACAAATCTAAATAAGTATATAAGATAAGTTTTATTTCAATTTACATAAATGTGTTTTTAAATTTAATAAACAGTCCTATGCCCCGTTTAAATTATCATGAATAGATGACAGATGCTACCTTTTTTATAAATGCAATGATATCGTCATCCTTCAAAAATAAATACAATAGTTATTTTCATGATCATTTCAGAAATACAAGCAATATCATTGTCACTAAAATATGATTATCATTCAACTACTATCAAAATTAACATAAACAGCAATGTAAAATTTATATTAAGCCACGCTGTAATTCGGTTCATTTTTCGTAATTCATGTAATACTTATACATGAGGTTTACCGAGTAGTTTTATATATTCATTACCAATATTATATTGGATAATGTGTAACTGAATTAAATTAAGTGGCACATTGTCAATAGCTTAGTTATTTTTTTGACCTGTCAATAGCTTAGTTATAAAATGATGCTTCTCGTACATTTCTGGATATCGAATCTTCTATCCTATCAACAGCGAACTCGTTGTGTGTGTGTGTGAGAAAACAAACTTGCAAGTAAAGGGAATAAAGAATGTGAAGGCTAGCTGGGCTGGGGGACAATGGGCCTGATAGCCCATCACAATCATCATAAGGTCGAAGCCTACCAGGCCTATAAATTAATAAACTATCATACACCAATATTATGAGTGTAACGTATGGTTTAATCCTTCGTGATACAATGAATCAGTGTTTAAATTTTTATTAAGAGATACCCATATTTAATGTCTGATTTTATTTTGAATATGATTAATTGCTTCCGGTAGAAGAATATGTGCTTATTAAAAAAAAAATACAATACGTAAAAGACCGCGTATGAATCGCACTTAGCTTTCCCTTACCAGACGTGGGAGGTTGAGGTTGATTGACCAAGAATGGGATTGGACATGTGTGATACTCGTCTGGTCTTATTTACAGGATAGCAAGTAAATGTTTTATTTGATTATATCTATGAGTCACGTTATTTAATTTTTTATATGAACGTATTAGTTTACTCTTAATTTATTATATGCTGAATTTATTATTATATGTTACATTGGATATTAAATATGGATAAAGTTGTAATGTTGTTAAATTTTAAGGCATGATTAATGATGTTTAATTTTTTTTTTATCTGTATGAAACATGTATAGAATTGGATGAGTATCAAATAATGGCATAAGAGTTAGGGTGAGGACAAACTCATAAAACACAATGTTCTTACACCAGTCCCACATACAGCTACCCCATAATCCCAATTTTAAAATTGTAGGACCTGGTTACCCTACTAAGTATTTTGCTTAGTAAGTAGGGCTAATTACATCTAGACTGTCCAGATCAGATCTAATTTGGGTGGTCCAAATTTAATTTTTAAAAATATATATTTTTTTAAAAAAATATTTCAGTAGATTAGAATAAAAAATAAAAATAATCTCTCAATTATTATTTTTTTAAAAATAATTTTTTACTTAAGAAATTATGACATTTTAAAAAAATCAAATATGAATCTTCCAGATCAAATCTAAACGATTCAGATATGATTAGCCTTCCCTACTAAGCATTAAATACTTAGCAGGGTAATCAGATCCAAAATTGTGTGTTGCGTTCATTAGGGTTGGTTTGGTTTCAAGGTTTTGAAATCTAGGTTTCAAAACCTAGGTTTTCTCTTTCATACTCTCATTTTACTACTCTTTCTTACTTTCCTCTTTCTTACTTTTTCTCTCTTTCTCTTTCTTACTTTCCTCTTTC
>JANTPZ010011948.1:0-10384 GCA_025593235.1 Vachellia pachyceras | reverse complement strand
ATTTTAGCTTGACCTATCTGCATGCTCTTCTCTCTATTGAAGGGCATTCATTTTAACTCTTCTGTATCAATGGTTGCATGCTTATGTCACAGTTCCATTATGTCTCTGGATCTATGTAGTACTATATGGGAATGCATATTGCATTCAAAATTCAAAATTATTCATATGTAAATTACTTGTCAAATTTAATAGCAGGGTGTTTCTGGGGTCTGAACTTGCATTATTCCCTTAGGTTCCAAGTAAACCATTTGCCTTAACTTGTAGTTAATTCTATGCAGAATCTGAACAAGGCGTTGCACAGGCCATTCTTAGAGGGCTCATAGATTTTAAACGGGAGCCTTGGCCCAGCATTTCAGAGAGTGCCAAAAGTCTTGTTAGACAGATGCTAGAACCAGACCCAAAGCTTCGACTAACTGCTAAGCAAGTGCTTGGTATGTTCATCTCTCTCGCTAATTATATCTTAATCTAAAATTAACAACAAATTTTAGCAGTAGGTCTTGTTTCTCTTTGCTGTGTTGCTTGCTGTGTTCAAGTTACGAGGCGCTAACTGCTATAACTATTGGCTATCTCCTAAATTCTAAAATGATGTTTAATCTAGTACTTTTCTGTTGAGCTCTATTTCAAGTTTTAGCCTGTTTCCCCAAAAAAAAAATGCATGATGTTAATTGTGTTTTTCTTTTCCATGCTTGCAGAGCATCCTTGGCTCCAACATGCTAAGAAGGCTCCTAATGTTCCTCTGGGTGATGTTGTCAAGTCAAGGTTTAAGCAGTTTTCAATGATGAACAGATTCAAACGAAAAGCACTTAGGGTTGGTTATCTGCATCTGCTGATATTTTAGCCTGTGGTTTTAATGCAATACATCCCCTGTAAGTTGGACTTGAACTTCTATATTTTAACCAGGTCATTGCTGATTTCTTATCCACCGAAGAAGTTGGAGACATCAAGGAAATGTTCAAAAAGATGGACACTGATAATGATGGCATTGTTTCTGTTGAAGAACTAAAGGCTGGATTCCGCAACTTTGGATCCCAACTTGCTGAGTCTGAAATTCAGATGCTTATTGAAGCTGTATGGTCGACTCTCTCTTTTTACTCCAATAATTGTTGTTTGTTACATTGTAGATCTTGCATTTCCCTAGGCAAGTTTAATGTTTCAAGGATACTAAGATATGCTTGTATGAATATTCAAGCTGTACACCAATGTTGTTTAGTCTGTTATAGCAGTGTTGATTGGCAACAGGTAGATACTAATGGGAAGGGAAGACTGGACTACGGAGAATTTGTTGCTGTTTCCCTTCATTTAAAACGGATGGCTAATGATGAGCATCTCCGCAAGGCCTTCTCCTATTTTGACAAGGATGGGAATGGCTACATTGAACCGGATGAGCTTAGGGATGCTTTAATGGAAGATGGCGAAAATGATTGTGCAGATGTAGCAAATGACATATTCCAAGAAGTAGATACAGACAAGGTGAATATTTGGTAATTTTCCCTTTATTTTAACCTTGCCAATATAATCCTACGCTGACATTTCCGATTCAATCACACAGGATGGACGTATCAGCTATGATGAATTTGTGGCCATGATGAAAACTGGAACAGATTGGAGAAAAGCATCTCGGCATTACTCACGAGGAAGATTTAACAGCTTGAGCTTGAAACTGATGAAGGACGGTTCTCTAAATTTAGGGACTGAATAATACAAGTCTAAGTGGCCATTTTCAATCTGTCATTCGAAAATAGTGTAGTGTTCCTTCTACATTCCGGACTTGCCTTTGTGGTGATTATTCAGATCCGTTGTTAGATGGAGGCCTTTCAGCATGGTCGTATGCGAGTCACACTACGGAATGCATGCACCAATATACATGAACTCCACTGCTGTAAAACAGATGCCTTGGAGCCAGCCATTGGTATTGACATGTATGCTTCCACACTTTTTAACCACTCCCAAAGATGTTAAATCAGACTGTTTAAAAGCAGTCAGGATATGAAGAAGTGCCAAATGTCTTGTAGTTTTGTATTGACTTGGGAGTGTGGACTTTGGACCTCTCCAATTTGAGCATTCTCCCTCCTGGCTTGCACGTAGTTGTTTCCTCCAAGGCATCTGAAAACTGCTTATGGTGGGGAGTGCTTTGACAAAATTAGGAGTCGATTCGATTGTATGACGAGCCTGTAAGATACATGTTTGTAATCAGAAATACCAGTGTTGCTTGTCAATTGTCAATATATGGCGTGTCATGATGTATTGTTGGATTTTCTCTAGTTTTTTGAGTGCTTCTAGGGGTGATAGAGCCGGTCCACTTGAATCTATCTTCTCTCTACTCTCTACTATGTGAGTTCCTACTTCCTAATATCCTTTTGGGGAAGTGACGTTTAAGGGTCCTCTAAGAAGATTAATGATAGTTAAAGATCTTGGAATTTTTAAAAAAGGATTGTAGTTTTTTTTTCCAAAGCACGGTGCGTCTTACTAGAAAGAGTTCCGTTTGAGGTACTATTGGGTGTTTGATATGGATCTTTCCTTAAAGATAGATTTAAATATTAATTTATTATATTATGAGATATTAAGATATTGTGATTGATAAAAAATGATAGTTGTTGATTTAAATGAAAGGTTGAGTTAATTTTTTTTCAATTCTTATCTTCTAAATTTTTTAAACTCACTGTCCATGTTTTTTACCTATCTTTAATATTTTCAATAATTAATATGAAAAAATTGAAAATAAAAAAGTATAAAAATCAATTGAGTGTTAAAAAAATTCAGAAGACTTTCAATTATAGCCAAGGATCATGATTTTTTTAAAATTCAAAGTTTTAAGGTTTTTAATTGTCATTACTTGTTAATCTTCTTGTAGTGTCCCTAGATATTATTTTACCTATATTTTCTCTTTTCTCCTTTTTTCTGAGGTTGAAAAATGAACTATTGCAAGTCTTTTCACCCAACTCATTTCATATATCATTATTTTAATTCTAATAAGAGCACTTATATATCCTGATATAACATCAATTATAATATACTAGTTCAGAAGTATATTAATTTTTAAAATTAATAAATATTAAAAATAAAATTAATAGGGGAATTACATTTAAGATTAAGGACATGTTAATTAATTCCTCTAACTACGATCGGAAGTACATTATCATTAAGAGAACCCAATCAATGAGAGAACCCTTTTATCAAAGATCCCAAATACTCTGACTTTAAACCCCCCCCCCAAAAAAAATCCATGGAAAAAACAACTAACAAGAAACCTAACCAGAACATTTGATCATCAAACAGTAAAACCAACACGCTGCTCATGAATTGACTAATATCAACTATGAATGATACAGATCATTACTAGAAGCTATAGTCAAGCCTCTCCAATCAATAGGTATAGGTAACTAATAAATTATGTGAGTTCACGGTTACGCAGCAGAAAGAACATTTTGTTCTTTTCTCCCCTTCTACTCCATTAGTGCAATTGTCAAATTGAGGTTAAAACTTGTCAATTTCTCTTTACACCACAACGAACACCTTGTTCTCATTAACAGGGGGTACCAATGCTTCACCCGTAGCTCATCCGAGAATCAAAAGACTTGGAGGATGTGTGACGCCTTGGAATACCAATTTCACATGCATTCACTTTGGAAGCAAAACGGAGAGAACAAAGTGACTCCCCGGCTGAAGAAGGATCCGGCGAAACATTCACAAACATCAAAGTTTTGGAATCTCCACCAAGACATGGCTGCCATGAACGGAACAGAACAAAGTTCAATGAGGGTGGAGAGTATCTTCACAAGAAATTCAGGCAGAGATCTTGTGGGGTAAGTGATATATTGTTCAATATCATGACTTAATTTTTTTCATTCCTAGCTTTAGATTAATGTTATTTGATTGTTAATTGGCGTGAAATTCAAATCCCTATCCTTGATTCTCATCCATAATACTCAGTTTATTCCAAAAATAATCCGCATAAAAATTGACCATTAATATCCGTGTGTAATTGGTTGGCTGCCTTGTTTTCTAAAACCAAGACTAACATTTTCATTCTTTATCAAATATTAAAAGTCAACCAGATAAACTCATCCAAACGTCACCAAATCTCTAGCAACTATGCTGTTCGACCAACTCAAGATCGAACTTCTGTATAAATCCTGAGTTTAGAGAATACCGAGTTGAGGGCTTGAGACAGTTCTAAAAAATGAGTAATACGAACAGATCGCAATATTATCGTGAAACATACCTGAAGAAGATATGTCAATTTAGAATTTCTAAAAGGGACATGCTCGTCTTTCTTGGCCAAAGCAAACATGACATCACTCAAAGACGATAAACTTTTGTTGATAGCCTACAAAAATGCCAAATATATCATTGCCAGCTCATTTATTAAAGAGAATAGAGTAATTCATGATGAACTGAAGTTCATGTTATGCAAAGCAATTGCCCACCTGAGTTTCCTTGAGTCGGTCCCCAGTTGCCCCACTCTTTGATAGTCTCTCGCTTCCCGCTAAATCAATCAGATTCAAGACGCCTTGCACTTGTTGTTCAGTATTCTACATCGTAAAGGACACAAGTGTATCCAGCATCCAAATAAGAGAAAGAAAGAGAGAACAATACCATTTAAATCAATGTGTAAAGTATATCACAACAGTATATACCTCATTAACCCCAGTTATACGCAAAGTAAACACAAAATGGCTTCTTGACGATTGTTCATTCATCTGTGTTCTTCCTACCGACCTAATATAACAGAGAATCCCGTTTCATTAGTACAGAGACCAAGAATAAATGGTTATGTATAAAACATGGAAGGTTAAGTATAACTAAATCAAATAAACTATAACTAATTTAAAGAAAATGGAACTTTTTAGCATCAAGAAACTTGATGGTTAAATCTCGTCTAGTACAATAAATAATTACGAATTTCACCCAAAGCCCAAGTGGGGAAAAATGCAATTCTTTAGTGCATTATATAGAAAGTTTATTCAAACACAACTTCACCATGCAGCTTAGAAAACAGCTTAGGCATTCCACATGATAAACCAGTACCTGCAATTTGCAGCCTGTTGTAGGAGAGAGGAAATCTCCTTTACACTACAAACGTCTACAATAGTGAGGTCAGAAACTTCTGTGTTTCCATTTGCATTATGTTTAATAGTGTACAGCTTCCCAGAAGCACCATTTTCTATCCGAGTTAGATCGTTTCCACTTGGCCGATTTGACGACAACAAATCTCGAACTGTCTCATTATATATTTCTAGTATTGAAGCCTGGAAATGTTTAGTAAACTAAATTTTAGTTAATGGATATAAGTATATCCACATCAAAATCAGAATAAAAACATTTTAACCTGCATTTTGTATGTCCAACCCTGGTCCTTGAGGGCTTGACTAGTTTGGAAGATCTGTTCTAGAGAACGTGGGATCAGTCCTTTCAGATCTGGAGCGTTAGGCCTACCCATCATTGTATATGTTTTGCCTGAACCTGTCTGACCATAAGCAAATATGCAAACCTGACATGACAAGCCAAAGCCCCTCTGTCAAAGCATATCTAGCGTACATAAATACGTAATAATAAAAAGCTAGAGAAGATAAAGAAGTGCCCCAATGAAAAGGTATGCAAGCAGTAGCATCTGATAACGCAGCCCTTTCCCTTTCTGTTCAACTCGGAAAAGTTTCTTATGCCAAAAATCAAGAATATATCGAACTTTTGAATCTACTTGTCTATAGCTAGATTGCATGAGCTATCCATTGCAACGAGAACACCAAGGCAGCCGAAGTGACGGGTAAGATTTTATTCAGAAAGATGAGCTATGAGATTAAAAGTGTAGTTCTATTCAAAACAAATGAAGCCAAATTCTAAAGAACATTAAACTACAAATGCAGCTTTACAGATACGTTTGTCTTCACATGTCCCTGCATCTAATTGTGAGCACTTTTAAATCTCTTACATCTATTTTTCCCAATATATTATACCCTTTCTAATATATTAAGTTCGGCTTAGAAAATAATGAACAATAGACGAAGCAAAATTACTAAAATCACCTTGTAGCCATCAAGCGCACTTTGTACCAACTGCGATATCTCAGTGAAAACTTCTTGCTGAGAAGCCTCATGATTGAAGACCTTATCAAATGTAAAAGGATACTTTTGCCCTGGTGAACATCAAATGATGAAGCTTAACTTCCCATGTCGTATTTCGTAAAACATATAAAACTCATGAAACTCTAGGGAAAACGGTAAAGGAAAAGGCGTAAAAAGGTATGCACTTGTACCGTTTTGGACCAATTCAATGCCTCGGCCGAGAGCTTCTGTTGATGTAGGGTAGGAAACAACCACGTTTGTTCCGACACCATCTTCTGGTAGCAGAGGTCGAACTCGACAAAACACACGAATATTTCCTTTTAGCTCCTAATAACAATAAAGTGGGAGTTATTCCATTACAATTTATGTATCAGAAAGAAAAGAACTTTTTGCATGACTGAGTAAAGGAGTATTACAAGGATAGTGTTGTGCAACTTTTTCCTTAATTTCTCTCCTTCAAGTATTTGGAATTCTTTATCAGCCAGACGATCCCGCAATTCACAGATAATTCTTTTCTGCTCTTCAAAACTTGTTCTTGTTTCTGAAGCCGATAAGTCAGCCATCTAACAAAAAGAAAATAAGTGTCAATGTCAGTTCAAGTTATTACATCATATATGCAATGAACACTACAAGCATGAAATAATTTTTCCCATTTATTGCCTGGGAAATTTTCACAAAATTGAGCGATTGTTTTAACAATTTTTTTTAAGAAAAAACTAACTGTCTTGCCTTCAGTTTGTCTTTTTCAGCAGTCAATTGATGTTGTAGTCCATTTATTTGCTCCCTCTGAAAGGAACATGTGTCCTACAAAAGAAAGCCAACTATCTTAAATACCTAACCGACATAGAGGTCTCACAGTATATATAGAACAAAAGCATAGTAACAATATACAACGTGGAGAGAAACAAACAAACCTCAAGATCCTTTATTTTACATGTCAAGCTATCCAATTGCGCACAGGAATTCCCAGTATATTCTTTGTAGCGTGCTACTTCCCCAGTTAAAGCCTGTATTTGTGCTTGTTGCCGATCACGATCATCTCTAATTTGTTTTAATTCTTCACGGAGACAACTGAGCTCATGTACTAGTGCATCTTTTCGCTGTGTAGCCTCTTCACGAGAAGCCTAAGAAACAGAGATAATAACAGGATGAAAAAACAACACAAGAGAACGTACTGTTAAGACACTTATAGAGATAATAGGGTTTATAATAATAACATCTAGATTGTTTTACAAGTTATCAGCATTTCCTGTCCCTTCTGAACTACTAATAACAAGCTGCAATTCAAGAGCTTGCATGAAGAATGAGTCAGCATGTCCGTTGCCCCATGCCCAAGGCAAATGAACAGTGTAAGTTCCGACATGTTCACAACACCTATCACCTTACTTAAAGCATTCTCAAAATGAAATGGAAAATTAAAAAATGAGAATACTTAAATGGCAAGGCATTATACAAAGAAAACAATCAAAAGCATACTAAAATATACATCAAAATAAAATGATTTACTTTAACAGATTCCAGCTGACCCTGCAATGTCTTATTGTGACCTCTCACATCGCTTAGGTTTTGAACAATGGCTGTTTTCTCCTTTTCCAGTTCTTTAAGTGATTCATTAGTTGATTGAAGATCTGACTGGAGTCGACTATTGTAGCGCTGCAGGTCCATATTATACTCTTTTGAAGAATTGTACAAAAGCTCACTCGATTTGGCCTGCAAATGGCAATGTGACAGTAGCATGATCACCTTAAAATCTAGTGCAGAATCTACCCCGAGAGCAATATCTTTACTTTTGTATAAGTTGATTTATGATTCAATGTTCAACTGATAAAAATTTCCAGTACATATAATAATTTAGGATTAGAATTTGACAGCACCTTTTGCTCAGCCTCTAACTTCTCTTGCTTAATTTTCTCAAGCTCAGTTGAAAGAGAAACTTGCATCTTCTCAGCAGCACTTCTGGCTTCCTTTTCTTCTCTATGACGTTCCATTGATTCCTAATTGTTAAAAATAATGAATATCATAAAACAAGAAACTCCAAGGGGCGTTCAATCACAATGCTGTATGGCAAGTGACTTTACCAACTTCAAGGATTCTTCTTTTGAAATTCTCTCTTCCAAAGAAAAAATTGTCTTCCTCGATTCTGATATTGTGTAGCTCAACTCCTCAATCTGATTTTTCATTTCAGTCTCTGAAAGAGAAGATAACATTTTTTTTTCAAAACTACCTCAATTCTAGACAACTTGTCGTTGAAAATTTTGGTTCAGAAGAGAGAAACTTACCAGTATAACTGCACTTCTTCTCAGCAGATTCAAGTGCAGACTGAAGCTTTTCCTTTTCTTCATTGCAACTTTCTTCGAGTTTTTGAAACCATTTTACACAAAGTCTAAGCCGCCTAATGTAATCTCCCATCTGGTCCATTTTTTTCTGCAAAGCAAGTGGGAAAATAACGTAACACTCACAAAAGACCAAAAACGTATACAAAATTGGAATAATTAGTCTGGCAAAAGAAGATATATATTAGGATTGTGTGGGATAAAGGATACCTTATTATCAAAGGGATTTCCCTTCTTAAATTTCTCATTTAACAACGCCTCAACATCCTCTTTGGTGAACTCACCTGAGCCCTCGGTACTGACAACATCATCTGCTCTATTAGCTTCTGGACCTTTGTTCACTGAGGCAAATGGCTGCCTGCGCCGGCCAGTGTTTCCCTTCCGATCCGTCCTTTCTTCTCCAACCCTCCGACGCTTTTCCGACGGGACTGTATTGGAAGGGCTACGCGGAGGCCTGTTCTGGTTCCTGGAAGCCATATCTGGGTTGAATCGTGCCTGATATGGATCTGAAGAAGTCGGACTGAGGGTTTCAATTTGGATCTGAAGTGAGAGCGAAGGTAAGGAGAAGCTGTGAAGAGGACGACAGTGAGAGTGGAGGGTGAACCGGTGAGGAAGTGGCCGTGGAGAGGATTGTGGAGAAAGGCGCGTTAATTTTGAATTTGCATCTAACGCTCCACTACGATATCATCCGGGCCGACCCGTTCACTAGGAATTGAGTCAATTGTTAAGCCCATTCATTAAGCCTCTTTTATATGGGCCGGACTTTTTTCCCCTTTTGCTCTCTTGTAGTTGAAATCTTTGTTGAGAATGTGAAAAAGAGGTTTTTTATATTGAAGTACATTTAAAACACTGTTAACATTAAATGTAGGCATCTCTATCGCATAAATTCAAAACTAAGCACATCTTAATTTACGGCATTATGAGGACTAATCACTTCCTCTTAACCTCATCCTCATTGACGAAAAAACTTCAATGATTTTTTTATCAACATCGAATTGAAAAAAAAGCATCAATTTGTTCTTTTATTTATACAGCATAGCTGAAGGTGTAAAAAATCCGTCAGTCTAATTCAACCCGATCCACCAAAAGCTGGTTTGGTTAAAAATCAACCCCAAAGACCAAATCAATTGGTCGCCTTGGATTGGGTTTCGACCAAAGGTTACCATTTGGTCTGATCTCATCTTCTTTGAATATGTTTTTTTTTGTTTCCTGTCTGGTTTCCGGAGCTTCGTTCCAACTAATCTAGACTCGACCCGCGTCGCGCACCTGGAAATGGTGGGTGAGTCTCTCAACGGTGGCTTCTGCATACACAAGGACTCGAACTCGAAACCTTGTTTAAACTGGAACAAACCGCTTACCACTTAATCCAACCAACCGTTGGTTCTTGTTCGAATATGTTGTGTATGAAAAAATTTCCTTTCTTCAGCACCTCTTGAGTATCGACCCTCAAGTCTCCTCTCTCCACATAAAGCTTATGGTATGCATGACTCTTCAAATCCCTCACTTTCCTCTCTTTTTTGGATTCAATCTACTTGTCATGTATCACTTCAAACCCATTTTAGGGCTCATTTGGTACACATAATTGGTTTTGATGGATGTAGATATTGAAATGAAAATTGATATGGATATAGTTATGGGATTTAAAAGTATGTTTGGTATAAGTTTGAAAATAAAACATGATTCTTATGTAAAAAGACCAAAATGCTCTTGTAATTTAAAAAATTATTTGCCCCTTCCATTGTCCATTCTCCTCCATCACAGATTTGACCTCCTCCAATCACCCGTCGGCCACCCTACTAGACCTCCGGTGACCCACTCACGAAGACACCCATTAGACATTTGATGACCCAATCATTGTCATTGTCGTCGTTGGAGAAGTTGAAAACGAAAAGGAGAATATGAAGGCGAAGATTTGGGAAGGAGGAAAAGATATGTGAAGGAGGTGGGCATCTTGTCACCGGATGGCCAGAGATCATCTTCCCATTTACT
>JANTPZ010011947.1:0-11371 GCA_025593235.1 Vachellia pachyceras | reverse complement strand
TTAAATAAACAGCTGTAATTTTGGTATTCAACTTTTATACATTATAAAAGAGATTAAAAACGAATAGAAAAAATTATAATAAAGAGATTGGGTTATATTTGAATATAGTTGGACCCAATTTAAAATAATTCTTACAAAGATATTATTTACATTTAAACCGATTCAACTTGAGATATTGTGATATTTAAGCAATCAAACTCTTTTTCCTCTATTACAAACGTATGTAGTATGATCCACGTTCGAATTAAATTATTATGTTGAACAATAAAAAAATAAGGGGTGGCTTTTTACCCCTCATCATATGAATATTTAGTTTGGTTCTTTGACAATATTCTTGAGCGTGCATGCTAATTCTAGAAGAATAGAAATTTTGAAAATCAAGATTATTAATGGAACACTCAACTTGATGATGACTAAATTTAAAAAAGAAAGAAAGAAACTCTGTCACGCGAGAGTAAGGAAAAATTGGCAGGCTTATGTAACAAAATAAAGTCTTGTAATAATGGATTAATTTTGACTCAAATTTTTTCGTAGGAGTTGTGAGTATTTAAACGTTGTTTCTTGAATCGATATAAAATGAGCAAAGCCACCTTAATATTTAAAAAATAATGTTATATGTTAACATTTTTAATGAATAAAAGAAGTTTTTGATAAAGAAGTTTTTAATACTTTGCTCCTTTTTTTACCACTTCCAAAATGTTATTGATAAAGAACTTTTTGAAATCCACAGCTCATACTTGAAAATTTTTGGGGGAAAAGTTAGACCTTAACCTTAGAAATAAACTTAACATAAATTGTAAAGTCAATAAATTTTAAGATTAAAGAATAATTAAAATCACCAATAAGATAAAATAATATTCGCAATAACATGTTGAATCTTGTATTTTTTTTAAATAATTCTTCATTTATGCTCTAATTCAGTTGGTTTAAAATTTGTAACTTTCCATTTAAAACATTTTTGTTGTACAATTTAAAGGGAGGTTGGAAATATTCATTGCTTGATCCATTCAAATAATTTCATTGGTTTAAATTACCTTAAATCACACGTTGATGGCTGAGGTTAATGCGATTCAATATTATTGACTAATTTAAACATGAGTGAAGTCTAGCACTAAATGATTGTCGTTGTAACTTTTTATTTTTTTTAAGAAAAATCAAATTTAAGACTTAATGGATATTTGAAAATTCCTCCTATTCATTCAACCCAATATTAATCAATTTTGGAAAAAAATTTCAACCAAAAGAAGTAAATATACAAATTTGACATGTAGATAAAGAGGTTTGACACGTAAGTGAGAGTTTGAAAATAATTAATTTCCTTATTTAACACCTGTTTGTTATTTCTGGATAAAATTTTTATTTGGTCAATTATACACCTAAAATAGAGTGAAGAACGTTCTTGGGTTTATACGGCTGCGAATTAATGCAGAAGAAAAATATACAGTTTTGGAGTAATTAATGAATACTATATAGCAGCTTGTAATATTATTTTTATATGACTATGTGATTACAGTTTATGTGACGCTTTAAATGCGCAGTAACCAAATTAGGTGAGATATTTTTAGGCTAAAGTGCAATTTTATTAATGAAATGTTTCGTCATGAGCATTTGGCATAGTTAATTTTTTAAGGGTGCAAAACTAAACACTTTTTTATAAATGGTGTAATTTTAATAACTCCATTAAATTAGTTTAAACATTAGTTATTAAGTTAGAAGAATAAGTGGATCCTACCACAAAAAAATACAGATGTTTGAACAAATTTAACAGAATTACTAAAATTGCTCTATTTTCAAAGAATTTGTCTACTTTTTCACCTTTCAAAATTTAATTATGTTAGACGCTCTTAGTTAAAAACTTCATTACTAAATTCCCATCTTAATCCAATTTTGTATACATATTCTTTTTTCTTGGAAAAAAGTATATGTATTCTTTTTTATGATTGAAAAGTCGATTAAGAAGAGAAATAGAGAAAATTAGTAAACTCGGTTGACATGTAAATCTCACTCCTATCTATTATTTATTCTTTCTGTTTTTTTGTTTAAAAATTGATCTTCTAGTCATAATGAGCTATATAATATTAGATTATATATCAATTTGTATGTTATTTCCTTCGGTCCTTATTATAAGACACTTTTAGCTAATTCACTTGTGACAATAAAAAGCAGCTAAAGCATTAATTTTATCTTAAAATTCACGTGATTTTCAATATTATCTTTATTAATACTATAATAAATATTGGATTGGAGAACCGAAGGTAGTAAGTAAATTATGTTAGAGAAAAATAATAAAAACTATAAAATAGATTTTATATTAAAAGTGTGAGAAGAGTATAAGAAATGAACTTGATCAATGATTATATACGATGTTAGTGTTATGGTTGGCAAAAAGAAAAGGAAAAAGATGTTAGTGTTATGGTGTGATCAAATAAGAATAGGTTTAAAGTATTTGCATTTGGGTGTCAAAGTATATCTTGTTTGTCATGTTTTAAGTTTGAAGAATAAATTTCAAGTTAAATAGAATATTTGAAGTTTTTAATTTAGAGTAATTTTCTTAAATTATTTTCTTTCTCAACAATGATGTCATTGGAAGGATATATATATATATATATATGTGAGATTCATTTGCATGAGTCATCATAAGATATATGGGGGTATCTATTTTTCTTTTTTTTTTCATACAAGGAATTTTATATGTTATGGTAAAGTTTGCTTTTTAATACTCAAGTTTATTGAATCGTCCTTACAGCAATGACACCAACTTCCTACTTAAATTTTTCTCAAGCCTCTGCGTTTATAATGGGTATATGTTTATTACATTTCAAAAAATTTAGCATCAATACATCAATTTAATTTCTGTTTGGCATAAGAAAACAATTTAGTAAAGCACCTTTGGTCGTTAAAAATTATTTAAATCATACAATTACCTTCCTCTTACTTATTAATTTGTTTCATGTTAAATTTTAGAATATCATTAGCAAATTATTATATATATATAGTTAATGGTAAATTTCAAAAAAGAAGAGTGATAAAACTATGCAACAAGTACTTCTGAAGTTTCACACCAACTTTATCGAAATTTGACATTGATGTGTAAAAAATTTGACCCCGATGCTTTAAAACAAGTACTTGTTGAACTAATTTTTTTCCAAGTCTTAAACTAAAATTAAAATAAAGTACTAGTCTCAAAGTGTCATCCCCCACATATTTACAACATACAATGTAACATATAAGTATTTCATCAAAAGATCAAATGTTAGTTTAAATGTTAAAAAAGTGGTTGAAAGTTCAATTCCTAATCTTTTGTGTATATAGTAAATCCAATTGAAAAACAGAATATAATTCTTGTATCCTACTAAAAGAAAAGATAAACTCACTAAAATACATCTGAGGTACTGAAGGGAAAAAAACTTGAAGAAGCAATCTTTTGTTATTTCACCACCTAGCTAATTGCTTACACAACCCTATTAAGTTATATTTAATTAAGATCTTTTCTAACCAAGTAGTTTATGAAGTTGTAGGCAAACACATAATAACAGAACTGGCTGACTCTTGTCTCATGGGTTTTATGCGTTGCCGGAAACTCATGGGCATGGGTTCGAGCTGGTAGAACCTTGATTTCCCCCAAAAAAAACACATAATAACAGATGGCCACCGAACCCACTGTACTTATTTGCTCATGAAAAATCAATATGAGTATATAAAAAAAACTAAATTATTCAAAACTCTCTTAAACAATTTGAATTATGTAGAAATAACATCTTAATTTTTAAAATAAACCTTCATGAACATTTAAGTATATGCGGATAACACTCAACTCTCAATTATATGCCCCTTTGAATTTTATTTATTTTGTGCATGTAAGCCACTCAAATTTTGATTGATACGTGGATAGCATCCTGAATTTTAACTTGTTTGCAGATAAATAATATACAGAATTAATCGAATGGAAATGGGAGTTACATGCATAAATGTAAGAATATAAAGGGTTTATTGTAAATTAAAATTTCAAAAGCTAAGTTATCTGTGCCTAGTCTTAGGGGGTTATATCTAGCCATAAAAAATATCTTCAAATATTAATATGATTCAATGAGTCAACGGTGGAAAAAAGATCTAGTTTTCTTAGCCACCACACGTTATGATTATTTTGAAATTTCCACCACTTATGATCAAACCCTAATTGGTCATTTTTAAGAATTTAACAATTGTTTTACTAATCAGTATCCGTTCAAACCACAGAGTCTACCCAACTACAAAGAAATAGGCACAATATGATAATCTACCGTTAATTTATCAAAAAGAATCTAAAAGTTCTTCAACTCCAGTTCCACGAACTACACGCTTCATTAGACTTAAGAGGATCCTAGCTACACTAATTTTCCACATGAAAATCCCTATAAATTCCTCCTCAAGGCTCCCATTTCTTCATCAAACACTACATTACACAATAATGGAGTTATCATCCAAGCTTCCATTTTCTTTCTTCTTCTTCTTCATCTTCATTTTCTTTGCTTTCACGGCCCATGCTCAGGATTCAAAACAAGACTATGTGAATGCCCACAACGCAGCGAGATCACAAGTGGGTGTTCCAAACATAGTTTGGGATGAGACAGTGGCCGCTTTTGCATGGAACTACGCCAACCAACGGAAGGGTGACTGCCAGCTAATCCACTCCGGCGGCGGCGGTAAGTATGGTGAGAACCTTGCCGGCAGCACCGGGAACCTGAGTGGTGCGGCCGCCGTGAAGCTGTGGGTGGACGAGAAGGCGTATTATAACTACAATACAAACTCGTGTGCCGCAGGGAAAGTGTGCGGGCATTATACTCAGGTGGTGTGGAGGAATTCGATTCGTCTAGGTTGTGCAAAAGTGAGGTGTAACAATGGAGGAACTTTCATAACCTGCAACTATGATCCTCCTGGAAACTATGTTGGTCAAAAGCCTTACTGATCTCGTGTTCCGAATAATTTGCTTTAAGTAAGAATTTTCAGAATAAGGGAAATAAAGGCAATAAATAAATGGAACTGCAGAATTCCTTGTATTTTGCATTAAGATCATTGTCATGTTGTGTGGAATAATAAAAATAAATTTAAAGTACTCGCGTGTGTCAAAGTTTATTGTTTATCATGTTTAGAGCTAGTGAGTATACATTTCAATTTACATAATAAATTTGAAGTTTTTTCTCGTTTTTAGAGTAAGTTTTTTATTTTCTTCCTAATCAATGATTTCATTGGAAAGATATTATATTGTGATGTTATTTTGCATAACCTTATGAGGAATGTATATTTATTTTTTTTTTCTTGCAGTTGTTATCACATATTCTCATAATAAAGCTTCCTCAGAATTTGGATTCCTTCACTTTTTTAGGGAGAAAAATAGTAAAAATTCTCCCAAAAAAATAATTATTTGCTCCTTATAATTTTGAGTTTAATTGTAACTCAGTCCCTAAACCTTTATCAGTGCAACTTTTTGGCCAGAAAAAAACAAAAACAAAATCAAATCAATGCAACTCAGTTCCTTATATGAAATGTTGATTTGGTTGAAACTTAGTTATAATCTTTTAACTCGGTACAATTTGATCATTATAATTTTAGCTGTCTAAAGCATTTGTTTCCAAATAGAGCTCTTGGTTTCCGTTATTCAGGGCTCAAATCCCGACAACATTTGACTGGGAAAAAACCAGTTATGTTTCCGTTTTCCCGTTATTATTTCTGGTTCATCGTCTTCATCTTCCTTTCCCGCCCTCATTGTTTTCCCGCCAGAATGATACCCGACATGGTCACTGTAACGACCAATAATCACACCCACAACGCCACGTGGCACGACTTCTCGAGATTCCTCCACGCCGAGAGAGGCCGCCAGGTCAGCGGCATATCGGAGCTCAAGAGGTACTTTCACCACTTCGGCTACCTCTCTCATCAAACGACGCCGTTTAACTTCACCTATGAGTTCGACCCCGAATTCGAGTCCGCCGTTTCGCTTTACCAGAAGAAACTCGGCTTGTCCGTCACCGGAAAGCTCGACTCAGACACCATATCCACAATTATGTCGCCGAGATGCGGTGTCAACGACACCTCCCCCGCCGCCTCCTCGTCGCGTGCCATACATTCCACCCGTCACTTTATTAACAATTTTAATAATTGACAACTAATATCAATTTACACCTTACAATTGAACTAAAGGTATTAACAATTGTTGTGGCTTGCATGAACAAGTAATGTTACCATGCACTGCACACCTGTTTATTGACTAATAATATAATGTTAATGACAAAATAGTGTTACAAAATACCCTTGGTCAGCAAGGAAATGTGTTACAAAGTAGTTCTAAGAGATTGTTAATGACAAGTCGAGAATTACTATTTACAAGTGAAGCAACTACCCTTGGTCAGCAACTTTAGTGACATATATTAACAACTAAACTAATCTTGATAGTAGGCCAAGGTGCTAAAGTGGGCCAACCTGGGTGCAGGTGCGTGATGGGAAAACTCGCACTCTGGCAGGTTGACATTTTATCAACCCAAACCGTAAGCCAACTTGCCAAACATCACCCCTTCTAATTCTTTTTTTTTACATTTTAAGTTTTTATTTTAATTTTTGAAATTAAGTCATAAACTTCTATATACTTGATCTTATATTTTTTATGAAATTATATAATTTATTAAATTAACTCCGAAACTGATAAATATAAACATATGACATATTTTGCATAATTATTTTTTGTCATAATTTTTATATTAATATAACCATGATAAATCAATAAAGAAAATGATAAATTAAACATAAAATCAAGTTACTTACATAAAATAAGGCTGTATGTGAATTTCAAGTGTAAAATAATAATTTTTTTATTAGAATTTGCATCATTTCATATTTTAATGACATTGATTTCAATAAAGAACATGATAAATTAAACATAAAATCAAGTTACTTACATAAAAATTTGCATAATTTCATATCTAAATTTCCATTGTAAAATAATAAATTGTTTTTATTAAAATTTGCATCATTTCGTATTTTGATGGCATTCATTTGCTCACCCCCCCCCCAACACCCAACCTCTCTATGATCTATTTGTCATAAATTTTAAAAGAGACTGAATCATTGGCCAAATTTTGGATATGCAATTCAACTGTTTTGAATTTGTTATTGCCTAATTGTTTGAAAAACGTAACTGCACTTGACTAAATATTTTACAACTCTTTAAATTGCAAACACGACAACTTGGAGTTTCCGGTAACAAGTCAAAAGAAAAAATTAATGTTAAAAACTTGAGTTAAGATGTAAAAGTACCCAAGGTTTTACCAAAAGATCATCCAGCAATATATACTTTTCAAAGTTACATCATGGTCAAATATGACCTAATCTCATTACTTCTTTTAGTTGGATATGACCCAATATCGTTACTCTTTGTATTTACATATGCATATGTAACGGTAAGATCACGATAGCCCATTATATAGCCCATGACTTAAGGCTTGTTTGAGGTAGCATTCTATTATTATGTTCACGCAAGTTAGGATAAAACTCTTCTAATATACTTATCTCATAAATTATAAATTATATTAGAAAAGTAGTTCTGACCGTTAATCCAAACATGTGCTTAATCTGCAAACACCTCTTGCACCTCCACGCATGAACACTTTGAGGGCTCCTTCGTGTTGCGGCGGGCTCACCGCCAAAAATAGGGAGAAGTACGAAGAAAACTAACAAACACATGGAGAAGCCTAAGGAAACACATTTGTATAGTTGTAAAAACTAATTATAGTTAGTATAATTTTTTTAAATTTTAGAAAGAAGTAAAACAGTTTATATTGCGAAAAAATGTGAAATTCTATCACAAAATATTTTATAATAGAGAAAGTTTTGACAGGCCAATCGTAAAGACCTAAATCTGTAAGAAATCAGTCTCTAAATTTCTCACAAATCTGTCCAAAACCTTTCTTTTATTTTATACACTTCTGTCCGCTAGGTCACATATATACCTATAGCTAAACCTAACTGCTTAAGGATGTGAAACAAGAAAATTCAGACATTGAACCTTTCTCTAAATCCTGTAAAATAATAGGAAATACAAATCACGTCCCTATATATATATATAGTTAAGAATATACTCAAAATATTTAATAATTTTTCTTCATATATCTTGAATTCATCTGCACCAAAGGTTAATTTATTTTCTAACAAAAATTTTTAGCATCTGATTGTTATCATCGTTCCACCCTTCTGAGATCATTTTGTCATCCTCAAAACCAATTTTTGTTATATATATAATTATATATATCTATCAAATGGAACACATGGCAACCTTCGAAACATAAACAAATAGCCAAGTCTGTTACGGTTTCTTGGTCCTTCACGCATTAAGAATATTTTAGAACATGCAACAAATAATCTTCCACCACCTTGCTTACACAACCCTTGTAAGCTATGGCAAACAAATTTGTTTACTAATAAGAATCCTTTCTAACTCAGTAGTTTATATGGTTGGAGAAAGATAGGTTATTACAATAACTAACAAAAAGTCTTGTTAAAATTAAATACGACCAACCACGCTTTGTCTACATATAAATTCCTCCCCAAGGCTCTTCCCGTTTCTTCATCAAGCACTTGAAACAATAATAACAAACAACAATGGAGTTATCATACAAACTTCCATTTTCTTTCTTCTTCTTTCTCTTTCTGTTAATAGCTTATGCTCAGTATTCCCCACAAGACTATGTGGATGCCCACAACGCAGCGAGATCACAAGTGGGTGTTCCGAACATAGCTTGGGATGATACTGTGGCTGCATATGCACAGAACTATACTAACCAACGCAAGGCTGATTGCCAGCTGGTCCACTCCAGCGGCAACTACGGCGAGAACCTCGCGAACAGCACCGGTGATCTGAGCGGGACGGATGCCGTGAAGCTGTGGGTGGACGAGAAGGCGAACTATGACTACAACAGCAACTCGTGCACCGGTGGGCAACAGTGTGGCCATTATACTCAGGTGGTTTGGAACACCTCGGTTCGGCTAGGTTGTGCTAAAGTCACGTGTGACAATGGAGGAACTTTTATTGGCTGCAACTACGATCCTGCCGGTAACATCGTTGGTCAGAGACCTTACTGATGGAGGAAAAGCAAAGTTATTATGATCTAGTATGTTAATTTGTATTCACCATCAATAATTTGAAGAAGCCAAGGGAATACACACACACGCACGCACGCGCATATACATGTATACATGTGAATGGAACAAAATTATGTATGTACTTGCTATCAAGATCATACACGTTGTCTTGGTGCAATAATATGAATAAATTTTTGTGTGTCAAAATATTCTGGTTTATTATGTTGTTGCATGTTTATTAGAGCAAGTTTCTATTGAACTTCTTTTTGAAAAATCATTTCATTGGAAAGATATGACGTGCCTTTGCATGACTTGTTATTAGGCATATAATTTTTTTTTATTTTCACATATGGATTTATATAATCTCCCTCTAATCCAAATTATAATGTGTTTTGATAAAGATGGTGATAAAGAGTAAAAATTAATATAATGTTGAAGTTTAGCGTGATTAATAAGGATAATATTGAAAATCATTTAAAATTTTAAGATAAATTTAATGATTTTAACTATTATTATTGATAGGTGTGAATTAATTAGAAACATCTTGTATTTTGGACAAGAAGGAGTATAAACTAGTGTGCTTATATTTTGAAAATGACGTGTGTAAGAACACATCTCCAATCTCCAATAAAGTAAATATGCCAGATAGGGACATATGATCCGTTTTGATTTGGTCATCTTTCATTACTTATTGAAAGCTCAAGAAAAATGAGAGACATGGAAATACATCAATGGATATTATACAAACATTACGCACTAGAGCGATAACGAAGACAACCAAACAAAAAAGATGACAATATCGGATGACCCAAAAAGTTTTAAAAAAATAGTTTGGAAATTTATATACGGAAAGCTATATATGCAATGTTAGTTTTTTTATCAATATTATCAATTTCAATATAAAAGTAGAATTTATAGCAACCCACACAAGCTGTGAATCGATCTCAACTCATCTAGGTAGGTTTAAAAATAAGTAACTATCTTTTTTTTTTACAGTTTTCTACCACCGCTTCTTTAGTTTCTCATTATTACAAGTATAAATATGAATTATGAATTTTGTTTTGAACAGGTACATTAAGTGTTAATAATTATAATGACTTACTGGAGTGAAGGTTCGAAAAGATGGAATTATGAATTTATGATATTCAAATAATCATTTATAAAGAAATAAAGAGATAAATGACGTATATTCTTTTACCCTTAGAGCGTTGTGAGTTCCACAAAAGGAAGTCTTAAAAGTAAAGTGTGGTTTATAAGTTTAATTAACTATTTCATCCAAGAGATTAGTCGTTTGAGATGTATTCTTCGTGGGGACTTGTATTTATAATTATGATAGCAAAGATGCTTTCATCATCTCTCTTGATGGTAAAATTTAAGAGTCTTTAATTTCTCATGCAATAGACTGGTTTTTTGGGATGAACTCACATTTTAAACTTGTATTCCTAACATAAAGCTATATATAGAAATTGAATAGTCCTAGATCTTGTTGGTTATATAGCTAGAGAGAGAGATAGAAGTTTATTATAAATATTTAATTATATATTGATATATTTTTTGATAAGATACATTGATATAATGATTAACATACTTACGTGGAAATTTTGGTTAAGAAAATAATATATTTATCAATAGTTGAAATTTTGGTTACGTGGAAATTTTGATTTCATCATCTCTCTCTTGAAAGGTAAAATTAAGAGGTTTTTGTATCTAATAGGCCAATTTTTTGAGATGAACTAGCCTTTAAACTTCTTTTCCAAACTTAATCTATATCTTGTTGAATCATAAGCCTTCAAGGTTATTATTAACAACAATGTGAAAAATTTTCTTCACTAATTTATTGGTGAGCATGCTAAATAAATAGTAATTGTGGAGTAATTTAGTGCTCATAAAATCAAGCTAGAGTAGGTTTGAGATGATCTAGATGCTTGTTGACTAAACGATTCTAGTTCATATTAATTGTTCCCTCCAGTCCTATATATAAGTAACACTCTCTCATTTAAGGTTTATCACACATATATATATAAGTAGTATTTTATATTTATCTAAAAAGTTAATTCACATTTCTTCATTTTTACTCCAAATTAATTATAAGTCTTTCTAATGTAGTTTTTACTATTCTCTTTCATCGTTTTTCTTAATCGTTATCTTTATCACAAGTCATCTTCTAATATATTTAGGGAGAAATTGCATTTCTTACACATTTACTATTTTGAACCGATTGTAATTAATATTTTAATCTACCTAATTCAATTAATTGTTGCTT
>JANTPZ010011946.1:0-14321 GCA_025593235.1 Vachellia pachyceras | reverse complement strand
AAGATAGTGAAGAAGAAGGTATCTATTGACTTGTTCATTGTTCAGTTATGTCACTTCTGCTCCTGTATATGGAAGACTTATATAGTGTTTTGTTCTTTTGATCTAATTGTGCAGCCTGACTTAAATGTCAGGGAAAAGATCCTGATTTTGATTGATATGTGGCAAGAAGCTTTTGGCGGTCCAAGTGGAAGGTTTCCCCAGTTCTATGCATCATATAATGAACTCAGGGTGATCGCTCTGTTATATCTATACCTTAGTCTGCATTTATCAATATTTAGCAAGCAACAGTTCTACTTTTAATGGATATGCATTGGCATATTTTTCATTTTACAACTTTATTGTAGTGGATGGTAATGCTTTCTGCTTTTCTTATTGTAATTATTTTAAGTTGTTCTTCCTATGGGCCTGAATGTTGCCGCACATTTCCACAGTTGTTGCTTGAGTCCAAGTATCAAATTAGTGTGGAATGTAGATTCTATTGAGATGTGTCATGGTATAATCACCAAAATTCACATGTTATCATTTGCTTGTTTATAAACTGTTCTGTTGCTGCTCAAGCTTCTTATGAGTATGTGCTTCCATGCTCTTGGCACTGCACAGAAAGGTGTGGATCAGTCAACACTGTTATAAGATTTAAAAATACTCGTACACTTTCAGAAGTTCTCATATAAAATATTGACCATGAATTCATGAGAGATCATGATGATTTAACCATTTTGTTTAAATTGTGTGGATGTAGCTCAAAGCAATTTCAGATTGATATGAAGTTTTATGGGCAAAATATGCAGAAGGAAACTTGATGGTAGATTTGTGACAAGAGATCATTAAAAAGTTACTTGGTGATGTAGGATTAATTTTGATTTACTTCAGTGCCAACCGATTCAATTCTCACTCGTGTGCACAGCACAAATATGCATGTAGATCACATGGACAGTTTGCTATTTGGTCTGGTTGCATATAATGCAAAACCTCATCTTAAAAGATATCAACAACGTCATTGCTGCTATGTGGATAAGAGCTAACACATTGATATTTTGTTTCTGTAATATATTATTGTTTATGCTTGACAGTCTGCTGGAGTTGAATTTCCACCACGGGAAGAGAATAGGGCACCACTGTTCACTCCTCCTCAAACGCAGCCAATCGATTACCCTACTGCAGAATATGATGATGCTGCAATTCAAGCTTCTCTTCAGTCGGATGCTTCTGACCTTAGGTGCTCTTTAATTTGCTTTTCATTCTTAGTGCTCTGATTCTATTGTTTGTTAAGTGTGGCCAGCTGCAATTCCATTTTCTAATATTCTTTTCTTGTCATCGTTTCTTTCTGGTAATTATGTCGTTTAATAACAAATTATTTTTGTGGTTTCTAATATATTACACTAGCTAAATTCGATTATATTATGATTAGCTTGCTAGAGATTCAAAATGCTCAAGGACTAGCGGATGTATTGATGGAAATGATTAGTGCTTTGGATCCGAAAAATCCTGAGGTGATACTGAACTTTTCTTGTTATTAATTTTTCACAATAATTTTGTTTGCTACAATAAGTCAATAACATTTTACATTTTTCAGCCTAAAACAGTCATGGAAAGTTGATATTTATTTGGTATGTAATACTCTTGGTAAAATATTTCAGGCTTTGAAGCAAGAAGTAATTGTTGACCTTGTTGATCAGTGCCGTTCTTACCAAAAGAGGGTCATGCTTCTTGTGAACAATACTGCGTAAGAATATAATCTTAATGGATGATTATTTCTATTCTTTATGCAATTATAGGGTGATAAGGCAAGGATGGTTGCTTAACTTTCAGGGATGAGCAACTTTTGAGTCAGGGACTGGCACTGAATGACAGCCTGCAACGTGTCCTTGGCCAACACGATGATATCCAAAAAGGAACTCTTAAGTCAGGTGCAACGGCAAGAGGATCAGAGACATCTGGTCTTTCACTTGTCAATGTAAGCCATGAGGATGATGAATCGGAAGATGACTTTGATCAGTTAGCTCGTAGGTGAGTAGTCCTTAGGTTGTTTATTTTATAAGTAAAGCTCTTCAGTGTTTGCTATCTTGTCCTCTAGTAAAAACTTGACATGGGAGAAAATTTGCAAAAGCTATATCATATGATGCTGAGCTTTAAAAAAGAAAAATCATTTGTTAATTTGTTTCACTGCAGAACTCGTCATTGAATACTTAAAACTGTTCAACATTTTATCTGTTTATCCTGTTTTTTGTCACTTTTTCTTGTCTTGCTTAGTGTAGTCACAGTCACATGGGCGCATAATCATGCTACCCATGACTGGCTGAGATACATTCATATGATAAACTTTAGTTGACATATGTTTGAATCCAGTTGTATCGTTGTAATTAACGTGTAAACATCATAATTGCAGGTCAAGAGATGCTAATGCACTGGGTCGTAAACCAGCCAACAACAAGGCAGAAAGTGTGAGAGTAAATCAAATTCTTCCCCCACCACCAGCATCAAGGAAGCCTGTCGCCTCTGATTCTGGCATGGTTGACTATCTTAGTGGCGACACATACAAAGTAGACAGCTCAGAACCAGCCCCATTTTCGGTTCCATCTCATTCTAGCCCTTATCCTTCCTCGCCCCCTTCTCATGGCATGAGCGCATCTCCGCCGCCAACATTTACCAGACAACCTGTGTATGATGAACCACCGGCCCCGGGCAAATCTGCAGATCACCTTCCTCCAGCTCCGTGGGATAACCAATCTACTGTTGTACTTCCACCCCCACCGTCAAAGTATAACCAGAGACAACAGTTTTTTGAGCAGCAAGGTACATCTCATTCAAGTAGCGGATCCAACTCCTCTTATGATAGCTTGGTGGTACAAGCGCAGAATTTGGCTTTGAATTCATCTACCCCAACCAAACAAGAGAAGCCAGAAGATGCCCTTTTCAAAGATCTGGTTGATTTTGCTAAATCGAAGACTTCTTCGTCTTCGAAACCAAATAGGTCGTATTGAGAGGTTGCGTTTGTATTGCTCTGGGTGGTACAGCTTATATGCACGTTGGTCGGGTTTTGCCTCATATCTGAGATGACTGTTTCATGCTTGCCCTTAGGGACCGTCGTATGTGATTTTTGCCTCATGCATGTACCTAGTCTAATCCATATGCTGCACATATTCATGTATATTGATCATAATGAATTTGGCGACTCTTGTTTTCAATATTATATTGGATGGTTTCTTAGCATCCAGTTTCTCTTGAGTGGCTTCGCTTTCCTGGATTCAAGCCCCGTAGCTGGCGCAGGAAGGAATGGACTCAACACTGTAATGGTTTGGCTAATAAGAGTTGACTCAGATGGTAAGGAACGGGTTTAACTCCCACGAGAAGGTGAGTTCGATTCCCTCTACTGTTGTGAGGGTTCTTTTGGTAGGTGATCTCGTAAGTCCCTTGTAAGTGCTCAAAGAGCCTTGAGGCCGTGCCCTGGTCTTGGTGGGGGACCGGTGCCGAATCTACTTAAACTTTTTTTATATAAAAAAACACTGTAATGGCTTGCTCCTTATCTCATCTCCTTCAACTCTCAACAAACTGTCATTGAAAATCGACTTGATCGTCGAATGCGCATGATGTGGTTCTTTTCGACTGAAAGAGTTCAAATCCAAAATTCAAGTTGAATTTGCATAATCACTCATTAAAAAATTCTTGATAATTAAAATTCATTTGTTAAACGGCATTATTGTTACAAAACTAAAATTTAACTAGAAAACAATTGAAAGAATTAGCTTTTTAAAATATTTTTTATAAACAGAGCGAAACGGTCATTAAAAATGTTTTCATATTTATAAACCTTGTCAAATAAGATATTTCTATTAAAATAATTATTTTTTGTGAATATTTATTTTTATACGTATCATTTTATTGGAATGCGATACATGTTACATCCTCTGTTAGCAGTAAGTTTTAGTTTAATCCATTAATCAGAGCATTATTAATCTTATCAATGGAAAATACTGATTCGGTAAATTTAAATGGTGATTATACAATTAAACGATGTTACATATATTTGTTTTATATTTAATTTTGCTTGAGAAGTGTGGACAAATAATGAAAAATATTTTTTAGTATTTCATATTAATAGTGATTGGGGCATGCATGGATGGATGGAATACAATGAATCACTTCGGCTTTGTTATAAGCTTAGCCCATAACTCATTGTTGGGTTCAATCCTTCCCCAGAAATGTGGCTTAACTAGAAGTGATGGTGGGTGTGTGTGTGTGTGTTATAATAACAAAGAAATACGAAAACAAATAAAATTATTATTTGATTAACGGCGAGTGACATACATAGAGGAGTCCATGCATGCATGCATACATACATACATACATCCATCCATCCATGCATGCATGCATGTGGGATGATTAGATCAGTGATACGAAAGGATGAGGCAGTGTGAAGGAATGATCAAGAGGAGGAGGAGAGCAGGTAACGAAGAAGAAGGCGATTGCAGGCATGCTTGATGTGGCCACACAATCTCATCATTATCTTTCTCTTTATTTTCCCTCCACACCTTGAAGCTGGTACTGCCCCCTTCTTCTTCCTCTTCCCTCCTCCTCCTCCTCCTCCTCCTCCTCCTCCTCCGGCTGCCGCCATTTCCTGCACCACGCTTGCTAACTCTTCCATCATCTGCTTTTGCATGCCAACTACTAGTGCTATACTGGGCTGGCTAGCAGGTGATATATACACACACATAAGTAGCTTCACACACACTCACTCACTCGAATATATATACAGTGTGTGTGTGTGTGAGAGAGAGAGAGAAGGAGGGGGTAAGAGGAAGCTTCGTGCCACCTTCTGGCGATTTGCCATTTATGTCACAGACAGCGGAGCTTAGCTTCATGAGACCCTAACTATGTGCCGTACTTCCCCATTATATATTATCACCACTTTACACTCACATCTATATAACGTCACCTTCAAGATATCATCATGCATGCGTTTCAATTTCACTTCAAGTCTATTCCACTTCTAAAGCATCCATCCATCACCAACTCATCATTAAATTATTTGAAGCAGCCTACTCCAAACGAAATCTCCTCTTTTTTCTTTTTACTGTACTCAGACAAAAGTAATGTTTTTAGAATAATTTTGTTAGTTGATGCTTCAACTATATTCTTTTTGTTGTTGCCTGTTCTTTTGATATTGCACTTTGGCCACGTTCCAGTTCCAGTTCCAATCCCAGCAGTTTGATCCTTCTCAAATAACATTCTTAATTAGAATTTGGTAAATGACCTCTACGGATGAAATGATGTGATGACTTTCAACAGTGTTCGCCAAACACCTGATTCTGATTAACTAATGATAATATTACATATAGGTATTAAGTTGATCGCAAAATTATTTAATTTTAACATAGTGGTGGTCAAATAAATTTTAGGACGTCATTCATGGTGGGAGCTGGTGGGACATTTGAGACATAAATATATCTATTTGCATTGCTTATATCATCGTTTGCTTGTTACTTTCCCAACTCAGATCATACAACCCATTTGATTATATTATACATATAATGTGCTTTGTTATAAATTTGTATTTTATATTCATAAAAATATTAATTAAAATGTAGATAGCATGCATATTTATATAGGCCAAGTTGATCCATAATTAGAATTATCTATGTTGAGCCAACTAAGATTAGTGTTAGTGTGGTAGCTTGTAAGGTTGGTGAAACGATACCTTCTTATCTATAAAAAGATAAAAAGGAAAAAAAGAAAACGATCCATGTCTCAACAAATTCATATTTTAAAACAAAAAAAAAATTGGAAAATGGCGGAAAGGTAATTTTATGGTGTGCGGCCGTGCGGGTTTCAATTTTCAAGAAAATTCATTTTTCTTCGGCATTTAATTAGCTTGTTTAGAGATGAGTCGACTAAAAATTACATGGGTCTGTTTGAAAACACGGAGAAGTACTTTTACATAAATTGAGGTAAATATAAGAAAGGGATTATCTCGTTTTATGAAAAAACATTGTTGAACAGGCTTTCGACTTTTCTAAACGGAAGGTTAAACAAACCCATTCTTTCGCAAACCAAAAATTCGATATCAAATTACAACCAACCAGTTACAAATCCTCTAAAGACAGTTTTCTATAGGACAGTGCTCGGATGGTCATATAGGTTATTATAGATATTAAATAAAAAAAGACACAATACACACAAAAAATGAGAAATGCATGTTGGATACACATAAGCACTGTACTAGTTTTCACCATAGTTTCCAGACTTCATGCAAAACAACATAGACAAGAAGGATACAGACTGAACAAGACTGATCCACAAACCAGAGTGAAACAATATATAAATATAAACACACAAGATGAAACACACATTGGTGTGATATCTTTATGGATGAGATTGCATAGACAAGTCTGGAAATGAAATGAACACACACGTACGTGATGGTTATAAGTAGAGGATAAATACTAGTTAATATCAAGTTAAAAGAGAGGTTTATGATTGTGATGGAGATGCGCGATAATGGCGTATCTTCTTCACTAAGAGGTGAAAATGGTGAATGGCGTCACCGAGGATTCTGAGTTTGATGGTTCCTCGAACTGGTGGCTTTCTCCTCTGAATCTTCTTCTTTGACATCATTTCTGACCCAACACCAGTTGCTTCGCTCTCTTTCATTTTTGCCTTTGGGGAAGCTAAGAAGACACTTTTCTGCTATATGATAATTAAAAACAGGACGGAGGCAAAATTCTACTTTTGAAACCAATTATATAGGCGTATACGAAATACAAGAAACCAAGTAGTAAATGCAGAATAATTATAAAATTAATTACAACAGATCTTGTGACTGCACAAATCGCTGATTAAGTGGGTTTAAGAATATATATGGCAAAACCGGCTTACAATTGCAGTCACGACGCCACAGACGACGCTAATAATATTACCAAGTGCCTGTGGCTTCCTTATTCTCAAGAAGCCATACACATCTATACTATAGCAGTATCTCAACTGGGTCATTGAAAATTGAAATCAGCCTACAACTTAAACGACATTAACATTATAACAATATATTACATCACTCCAGTGACGTGTCGCCAGCTTATCTACACTTTAATTAAGGACGGGCCCACTATCACACCAGAAAAAAAAAATTAGACTGCTAACTGCGTATGCTTAATTCAAATATGAAAAAGTTCAATTTCTTTCTGGTTAATCAAATCATCAGATTGTATTAATATCTATAATACATATGTCTATCCTGGCACGCGTATGTGTACAAGTACAGTATAATGTATTTCAATGCACGATAAATCATGTTAAATATATAAACCCCGAACAGCATAGTGAATATTTGCCCAATTATCCCTGTTTTAATTTAATAGTTTCAGCCGGCAGCTAATATTAATATTTAATTACTGCTCCTATCATGTACCACTTTACCACCTTAATTTTACGTGTTAACATTTAGTGAAAGGATTGGAAAAGTAAAATTGAAGAGTCTGTGTATCCATTGAATATACAGCAAACATTATGAAAATAAGCATGGACGGCAAAGAAAGATGCCCTAGGGATAAATTATAGCTGCTGATTGAATGGCAGATATGAATCTGAAATAAAGCATTGGCTAAAAATGAAAACCAAGAAAAGGACATATGTCAAGAGAGGAATTGACATTGTTCAAAGCCAAGTAGGCTACAGTTCCCCCATGGAATGTGTTTGTTTCCGTTAGGTCCCATACAAGTGTTGTGGATTGTCTCATGAATCATCACAAATAAAATTAAACCAACCCAATTGACGATCAATCCATCAGATAAACAAAAATTAAGATATGAAGCAATCTGAGACTTCTGAAGTTCAAACCACCAAAGTCAACCCTCCAAGTTGATTTGCCACTAAAAATACGTACCATTCATAAGTGAGTTCAAAATCAAGTTGTCTCATCTTTTTCTGTTATTATCAGTCCCGCATCAGAAAACTCACAAAAGAGGCAGGATCTTTTAAGTTTAAGAGATTATTCTATTTAGTATGCTATTTTTTTACAGCAAGCTCTCATTTTGAATTTATGCTTATAACACATCCCTAAAAAGTTTGATTGTGAGGAAAATTGGAACACTATAACCAAAGACCAAGTTTCTTATTATTGAATCCAAAACTGAAGTCGCACTCTAGGAGAAATTCAAGTGACAGGGGAATTTAAGCTGCTGGTTATGTGAAGACATGCTTCTTGACAAAGAAGACAGGAATAGTTACAGTAATGAAATGATGATGAAATGGTGTATCTATAATATATTGTACAAGAACATTGAGTTGATATTTCCAAATGAAGACGGAGTTAAGTTTGCAGGAAATGAATGACTCAATGAAAAGCGTGATCTTTACATTTCCCTTCTTTGAATCATCCCAAAGATTTGATTCATTCTTGCAAAGCTGAATTGAGCTGTGGGAAGAATTATAGGGGAAAAACTGAAATCCACATTATGAATAATAACCTTCAAACTCAGAGGAGGAAAGCAAAAAGAGCTTGGAATATGGACTTCGGCCTTCGCTCACTATCTCTCCTCATCAAACCTTGCAAGTGATCCTCTTGTTTTCCCTGAAAACACAACACCGCAACATTAATGTGAGGGATTTTTTTTAATCAATAGTGAGAGATTATGTTTGTTTGCTCACTTCAAGTGCCATACTTAATACCTTGTCTAGGTTTTATTTCCCAAAAAATCTTTACATTTCTAAGATGACACTTTTTTAAAAAAAAATAAAATAAAATTGCACCGGTGAATAATGTGAGGGATTATTTTTAATATAAATATATTCTAAAACATTAAAAAACTTGAAAACATATAAATTCCTTGAGGCAAGAGATTCATCCAGCAATTTTACCTCCATAGCATCCTTGAGTGCCCCCCAACATTCCATCCTGTTGTACTTTTTAGAACTAGAATGAAAATATACTCGGACTATAGAATCCAGCAATTCGGGATGCTCACTGAACAGTACAGAATCCCCATGTCGGATTGCTTTCAGTACCTGTCATGCTCAAGACAGGAAGTCAAAACTTATAGCCATAATACCGCTATGACAATCCTGAGAAAACGCTTTCAAGTAATAACATGAAAATGTAGGAAGACATAGACTTGCAAACAAGGATATAGATGTGATCTTAAGGTGACAAAAACTCTTCTACAACATGCCACCATACCAGAAGCACACCAGCTTTATGAAAGAAAGAGAGGTTGAAGAGAAGTAAACGTGAAAAACCTATCAATGAATAGTCCTTATTTCTGTTGGTTTTTGTTGCAATTTGATCAGAGGAAGACTTTGGCAAAGCAGTTCACAAATTGAGGGTTCTTTTCCCAGTTTCACCCATCAATATTCACAGGAGGTAACAAGATAAAGCATCTCTTAGATCAATCATAAAACGGAATGTTCAGAAGGCATGGCATAGAATAAGGCAGACATACCAAAGGCATTTCTTTGGAGAATATGTGATATCTGAATTCAGCAGCTATATCAAGGAAGGGATTGGGACCACAGACAAAGCAATGAACATGAAGGCACATTTCATTTTTCACTTTCTTCCATTCAGCTACAACATCATCCTTATTGTACCACCCTCTCAACTGCCATAGTCATAAAAGGTAATGCACAAAAAAAATATGAATTAAGATATCTACTTGTTACTTGTAAGTCAGACAGGCATAAATTAAAGACAAGTACCTGATCGAGGTTGATAACATTGGATACAGTTAAGGTCAGATTAGCTGTAAAGTCACAATGAGACAGAATATATGTTCTTGGAATAATACTCGCGCATTTATTTATGTGATCTTCCAATGGAACAACCTTCAGTTTTGAAGCTTCAAATCTTGCAGGAGGACCCAAGAGCCTAACAACCTAACATTAAGAACAATAAGTGCCGTTTACAAGGAATATTTTGCCCTGCTCTCAGAAATAAGAATGCCCAATTTTGCAACAGAAATTAAAATTCAGGATATAAAGGTTTTCGCTGGTGTAATCTTCAGCTTGCAAAAGATTCTCGCACAAAGTGTTTTTCTGTGGTGCATAAATCATAAAGAGCAATTATAATTTTGTAAACAAAAGGGGGAGCCAGATAACTGATTGAAGAGATCTAGTTTTTATTTTTATTTTTTACCCTAGAGTCCTTAAACTTCAAATGGTATAATGCAGCCTCAAAAACCATCGATGACATTGAAGCGACTGAGAAAAGCATCTCTTTGGGCGTACGATGTAACCCCCATCGCTGTGATTCAGTAAACATAAAAGTACCGATGAAAAGAGAGTCCAAAACTAGCACTTTAATGAGCTAAAAGATTTCCTGTTTGTAGCTACGGTAAAAATTAAGGGACTGAGGCAAGCAGGAAAGAAACCCTCTTGGCGTGTAACAGCCATTACACATTCTTAACTAAATTGAATCTTCCGTAACAAGAAAATTTTATGACCAAAGAGACACTACAACTTGCGACATTAATCAAGGAATCCTCATTTTCCCTCATAGCTCACACTAGCTGGTAAACCCAAAATGCCAGAAACTGAATTTGAGTACAGAGCATGGCGTTTCAAACTATAATGAAAATGATGAATTAGTAGGAGATAGAGCAGGGATTACCTCGGAAACAAGGGTGTTGTAGGATGCGGAAGCATTGGTTATGCAGGATAGGAGAAAAGGTCTACTTCTATTGGATGATATTGAGAAAGAATTGGCGCTGAAGAGTTCCCTTGACGGTGAAAAAGAAAAGGCACTGTAAGCACAGTGGGCAGCCATGGAAGATGCATAACACAGTCGTCTTCTTCATCTTCCACAGGCCACCATTGTCTTCTCTCAGGCTTTTTGCTAGAGAGAGGAACAAGAGGGGAAGGGGAGGTGATTTGGGTAGCATTGTATGGGACCCACGGCCTAAAATCTCTGTCATCTATTCCCTCCACACGATATCTTTAATATTAATAATTATTTTTGTTTTTGAAATTTCAAAAATCAATCCTTTTGCTTAATTAATAAAATACTGATGAGGGGGAAATGGAGATTGGTCATAGGGATGAAGGTTGTGCCACGTCATCGAACGGCTTGAATTTTCGATTGCTGTTGGATAATAATGACGACGTGGCCTTCAACTCCGCAGCGGCTCAGCTCCTTTTTAATTAATTAAATTAAATTTCTTGACGTTCTCTCTCCTCCTGCTATGGTCGACTGTGGTCTGAAACACGAAATCGAAGTTTTGTAAATATAAAACATTTCAAAATATTCATGCCCACCACCACAGAATATGAGAATAAACGTTAGGAATAAGAAGAATATTTATTTCAATACTATTAGAAGATTATGATCTGACGGTTAATATTTGTCAGGAACTCAGGATTCGGCTGTGTAAAAGACTCCAAATTACGGGTCCTGCCCCGAATTGAGGCACCGTGATGTATGTTTCAGGCTTTCAGCCCTGCTCTGTTGGGCCTTAAGCCGTCTCTGTTTTTCTTCCGGGCTTTCAATAAAAATTTGCATGTGATAATTGTTCGTGGGTTCAACTAATGAAGGGATTGTGCTATCACTCTCATCTAAAGGTAGAGGATTCAATCCTGGGAATGTCACTTTGTTGTGGCTCCAGTCGCAGCGTTTGGGGAGGCATCACCACCCTTAGTGAAGTTAGGTTGATCTACCTGTGTGATCAAACTGAGAGGGCTTGCTTGACATGCTCCCGTACCCGTAAAAATAGGCCCCGATTGATCATGAATTAAGCGCATTGTCTTTGAATTGTGGGTGAGCCCAACCCCTTTTTTAAATTTTTTATAACAAAAAAAATTTGTATGTGATGGCTATCACTATGAATGATATCCATATTTAATGATAAATTAATCTCTCATAAAATAATAAATTAGTGTATTAATAATATAAAAATGTCGTGTTACTTCATTATAACTAAAACAACTTATTTGTTTATATATCCGATCAGTAGTTTAACAATAGAGATATTTTAGTAATTAAATATGTAAAGTGTTAAGCTACTTGCTATATCCGACTCTATAAAGGCCTTGTGGTTTGTGATTGTTCAGTCAACCGAAGAAATATTATTCGGTGCCTCTTTGTTCACCGTGTTTAAGAGCTTGTATGTGAGTTTGTTTGAGAATATAAAATATAAATTTTGAAGAATAGATTTTGTGGATTTCAAAGTAAAATTTAGATTTTAAAAGGTGATTATATTTGGGAAGTTATTGTTTTTAATGGAGTTCGAGATAAAAAATAAGTATAAAAAAAGAAAAAGAAAGGAAGAAAAAGATAAAGAAAAAAATTTACTATAAAAGAAAATATGATTGGGGAAAAATAGTTTTTTAAAACTTATATTTTAATTTTATAAAAAATATGAGTATTTAGATAACACATAAATTTTAAAAAGGAGGTCCCAGATCTAAATTACCGTTGATAAATGTGGTCAAAGTTAATATTCAATAGTGCCTCCGGTGAAATTATCTCTGGCAAGGTAATGAATGATTAGCCAGCAGCTGTCGAAAGCCGTTTGCAGAGCTAAAGCTTTTTTGTCAGGACTTGGACATTGGGTTTATTTGGATACACTGTTGGAGAACGTACACAGATTCTAAGATAAATATGTAATAGGAATTTTATGTCGGTAAATGTAGAAATAGATTTTCGTTGCTCAAACGAGTTAATCAAAGAACCATAACACTTGTTTGTTCCGAATGCCATTCTCACCTGTTTCGTTAAAAAAGTCAAAAAAAAAAAACAAAGAGCAAATGTCGTATTTGCACCGCCGCATTGACCAACATTATCAATGGATTTTTTTGATCGTAACTAACATTGGTTTCGTTTGGAAACCCATTGAGAAAATGGACACAGATTCCTAGGTACTTTATGTGAGAGGAATTTTGTCTCGGCTTGCGTGAAAATGGGTTTTGGGGGTCAAAACGGGGTTCCTGACGGAAACCCAAACGAAGCCATTATTTACAAATAATTAGGTGGATCCAGTACAAATTTATATTATTATACATACATAATAAAATACCAGATCACGATGCACATCGCTTACCGTAACTTCTGGCCTTGTGCTATCTGCTATGCCAGCGCATTATGCCTTAGCCTTCCTCCGTCAATCTTGTCTCTCGTGTTTCCTTCCATTAAAAATATCTACTTCTCCTCTCGCTCCTTCTCCGTTCTCCATTGCCTCAGTTAGGGCTGTCCAACGATTCCCAATCCCAAATTTCCCGTTCCGATTCTGAGCTTTCGGGATGGGATTTTCCCGTCCCGAAAGTTTTCGGGATGGTAAAAATCGGGATCGGGAATTTTGATATTCGGGATCGGATTGGTATTTCCCGATCCCGATTTTTCCCGATCCCAAAAATAATATAAATATATATATAAATATATTTTTTAATAATATAAATATATATTTTAATAATATAAATATATATTTTATATTTTAATAATATAAAATATATATATTTTAAAAATATATTTTTTAAAAAATATAAAAATAAATCGGGAAATTTCCGATCCCGATTCAAAAAATTCCCAATCCTAAAATTTCGGGAAAAATCAGAATCGGGATAAAAAATTGATCCTGAATCCTTTTCAAGATCGAAATTGGTATTTTCCGATCCCGTCCCTTCCCGAAAGCACCCCTAGCCTCAGCGACCTGCGTTATGGTTTTCTGTAGCCCCGAACAAATATTAAAGACTCAAGTCTGAAACCTTGACGAATTCTTACTTACAATTCGCCATTCCCTACTGCCTATTCACCTGCTGAAGATGATAGACGAAAGTGAATGAAGCCTGGGCAATATGTCGTAGCATCTTGTTTTTGTACTCCCATTCCTTTCAAGTTTTAAGGTAGGATGTTAGTGAGCTTATCTTTATGATCATGATCTTCCCTTTCTGTTTGTATGATGTAATGGAAATGCTTAAAAAGCTTGTGTTGTTTGGTAAATGTTACTTATGCTTGATGCTTGTCTTCCGTTTCTCTGCCACCATAAACGAACCTCATCTCAGGCTTTCACTTTTCTTTGCTTGTTTTCTTGCTTGCCTTTAGAAGTGATGATAACTGGCGAAACTTATTCGCCAGTTTATGTTGGGCGATTTGGAGGAAAAGAAATGCGTTTATATCTAAGAAGAAAATAGTTAGCGATCACAGTTTTGCGGGATAGGAGAGGGCTCTAGTCTCACATATGCGTGATGCAAAGAAAATTTTTACGGCAAGGTCGAAGAGTCATAGGGAGATGATGTGGAATCTGTCGGAAGAGGATCGTATGCTGAGTGGGTGCTTTTCTTGCTAGTTGCTTACAGGTTCTGTAGTTTTTTTTTTCTAGTTGGGTTTCGGGGTGGGGGCGGTT
>JANTPZ010011945.1:0-13457 GCA_025593235.1 Vachellia pachyceras | reverse complement strand
AAGGCCTTCTACTCATATTGGATCGTGTGTGCCAGATTCCCAGGTCCTTTAGACTGTGGTTGTCTTTGTTTGATATTCTGTGAATACTGTTCCATTGCCTTTATTTTTTTATGGATAAAATTTTTTATTGGAATATTAGAGGAGCTTGTGGGAAAGGCTTATTAAATAATTTAAAGCTTGCCATGAATGATCCTAAGCCTAGTCTTATTTTTCTTTCCGAGACTAAGTGCAGTAATGTGGACCAGCTCCATTCTTCTAATGGTCTGGGATTTGATGAAGTTAGATGTATTCCAAGTGATGGTAGATCAGGTGGGTTAATTGCTGCTTGGAATTCAGGTAACTTTAAGGTAAAAATCATTGAAGAAAATAGACAATTTTTCCATTGCGAATGCTCTGTTGCAGGTATTCAGGATTTCCTTATTACTGCTGTGTATGTTATTCCTCATTCCAATATGAGGCATGTTTTATGGGAAAGACTTCAGGTTTTGGCTAGTAATATTGCAGGCCCTTGAATTTTCATTGGTGACTTCAATGATATAAGTTGTTCTAACGAGCGCATTGGAGGATCTGGTGCTACCTTGGCTCGCATGAATTTTTTTCATGATAGCATAATGGCTTGCAATCTTTCGGATCTTGGGGCGATTAGGCCTAAGTTCACCTAGAAAAGGCCACATCTGCTTGGTTGCAATAGGCTCTATGAAAGATTGGATCGGGCTCTTGTCAATCCCAGTTTCTTAGCTAAGTTGCCTGATTGCCTCCTTAAGGTGCTTCCAAGAGCTAAATTTTTCGATCATAATCCCTTGGTTCTCTCTTTAGGTCAGATCATCCAAGGAAATCGTGCTTCTCGTCCTTTCCGGTTCGAGGCCATGTGGCTGGCTCATAGTGATTTTAAGAACTTCATTAATGATAATTGGAAAGCTAATTGTGATCTTGCTGAAAATATGAACAACTTGAAATCCTTACTTCCTATTTGGAATAGAGAGGTTTTTTGCATGGTTGAGATGCGGAAAAAAAATATTCTGGCTAGGCTGAATGGCATTCAAAAGTCTTCTTCCTATCCCTTCTCAAACTTCTTGTGCAATTTGGAAAAGGAGTTGCAGCAGGAATTGGAAGAGGTGCTTAAGCTGGAGGAAATCAAATGGTTTCAAAAGTCAAGGTCCGACTGGATAACTCAAGGTGATAGGAATACTAAATATTATCATCTGAAAACGGGCTCCAGGAGAAGAAAGAATAAGATTAGGGCTTTGAAGGATGAGAGTGGTTCTTGGATAGAAGAGGAAGATCATTTGAAGAGATTGGTGACGGGGTTTTTTCGCAACCTTTTTCAAGCTGAGGATGGGGGTCATGTTTTGATTAATCAATCATCTACTTTCCCTGTCATTGATCAATCTCTGTTATTCCAGTTGGGTGTGGTTCCGAGTAATTAGGAAATTCGAATGGCTATATTTGATATGGGGCCTTTTAAGGCTCATGGTCATGATGGATTCTTTCCGGTTTTTTTCCAAAAAAATTTGAATATTGTTAGTAATGAAGTTTGTAATTTTGTTAAAGCTGCCTTTAAAGGTAATGTGGACTTGGGTGAGGCTAATAAGACTTTAATTGTTCTCATTCACAAGAAGGATAAGCCAGAAAGGGTGGAGCACTTTCGCCCAATCTCTTTATGCTCGGTTCATTATAAATGTATTACTAAGATTATTGCCAAGCGAATGAGGAAGATAATGAATGACCTGGTTTCCCCTTTCCAGGATGGGTTTATTCCGGGTCGCCATATTCAAGATAATATTATCATTGGACAGGAAATTTTACACTCTATGAATCGCTCGAAAGGAAAGAAGGGGTTTATGGCAATCAAAATTGATCTTGAAAAAGTTTATGACAGAGTGAATTGGATCTTTATGAAGAGGATCTTGCAAGAGATAGGGTTGGAGGAAGGATTTATCTCATTATTAATGAATTGTGTTTCCTCCACTTCTTACAATGTCTTATGGAATGGTTCTTATTCTGAATTTTTTACTCCTAAGAAGGAATTGCGGCAAGGAGATCCTATTTCTCCTTTTCTTTTTGTTCTTTGTATGGATAAGCTTTCTCATATCATCAATGATGTGGTGGAGGCTGGCCAATGGAAGACCTTTCGCATTTCCAAAGATGGTTCTCTTATTTCTCATCTTATGTTTGTAGATGATCTCTTGCTTTTTGGGGAGGCCACGGAGAAACAGGTCGAGGCGATGATGCTGTGTCTTGACAAATTCTACCTTGCTTCAGGAGCAAAGGTGAGTAAGGAGAAATCTTCTATTTTCTTCTCTAAGAAGGTCCCACCTTTAATGAGAAGGAAGATCCAACGTATCTCAGGTATGAATATTTCAACTGAAATTGGGAAATATTTAGGTTTTCCTTTGTCTAGAAAGAAAAGGTCTACAGAAAAATTTCATTTCATAATTGATAGAGTTAGATCTAAACTATCGGCTTGGAAAGCCAATTGCCTCTCTGTTGCAGGCAGGGTGACCCTTGCAAAGTATGTGCTGAGTTCTTATCCTCTTTATCCAATGCAAGCGGCAAAAATTCCCTTATCTATTTGCAATGAGGTTGAGAAGATTCAGCGCAGCTTCATCTGGGATTATGCTAATTCAAGGGGTTTCCACCCTGTTAGTTGGGATATTGTCACTCTCCCAAAATCGCATGGGGGTCTCGGCTTCAGGAAATTGCGATCGATGAACAAAGCCTTCGAAGCTAAAATAGTGTGAAATTTGCTTAAAGGGGCTTCCGGGCTGTGGGCGGAAGTTTTACAGAACAAATATATGCTCAGAAGCGAGGAAATTCTTTTTGACTATGGACCAGGAGATTCTAGTCTATAGCGGTTCATATGCGGGCAACATGATCTTATTGAAAGTGGAATTAAATGACAGGTCAGGAATAGGCCTATGGTGAGTTCTTTCTCTGACGTTTAGCTATTCCCGGGGAAGACAATAAGAGATTTATGCATTAAACCCCTTACGGATCAGGAAGAAAATTCTAAGGTGGCGGATTGGGTAACAAATGGCACTTGGGATTTTCAGCGCCTCAGAGGGCTGGTCAATGGGGAGGTTTTTCGCAACTTATATAATTCTATCCCCCCAAGACCAGACGCGGGCGAGGATATTATGACTTGGGGCCTTACTCTTTTCGGTAATTTTACGGTCAAAAGTGCTTATCTTTCTATTGAGCCAAGCCCTCCAAATCTGTATAGTCCTGTTTATAAGCAGATTTGGAATTGGAAAGGAGTTGAGAGAATAAGGATTTTCCTTTGAAAGGTCTTTCATAATAGACTCCCAACTAATGAATGGAGGAGTAAGTGGTCAAGTGTTTCACCCTTATGCCCCTCTTGCCAGGAGGAGGAGGATATCCTGTATGTTCTTAGAGATTGCTATTATGCTAGAGGGATTTGGTTACAGGCTGTGCAGGACTTGTGTCTCCAAAGCTTCTTCTCTTGCTCCTTGAGCGATTGGATTGCCATGAACCTTAAGAGGAACTTGGGATCAACCTCTTGTGATAATTGGGATCTTTTCTAGGGCGTTGCTTGTTGGCAATTATGGACTTGGAGGAACAAGGATGTCTTTGATAATGATTTTTCAAAGCCTCTTAATCCATTTAATGCGATTATTGCCTCTTGGAAGCATTTCGTTCAGACTTGTGACATTATGGGAATGCACACTGTCGCTGATGCTTCTACGATTCAACAGTGGAGGAAGCCTGATAGGGGTTGGGTTAAGGTAAATGTAGATGGAGCAGTGACACAAACATCTCAAAAGGCAGGGTGTAGTGGAGTTATTAGGGACCATATGGGTTTTTGGGTGGTGGGGTTTTCTGTCTCTCTTGGACATTGTGATCCCCTTGAAGAATGGGCTATTTACAGAGGACTTCTGCTAGCCTCTACTTATGGTTTCAAAAGGATCATCATAGAGTCTGATGCAAAGTTACTGGTGGACATGCTCAACTCGGAGTGTGCCGCGGATAATGCAGGGCTTCTGTTCATCAATATTAAGAATCTCATGCATAAGGACTGGAATGTTATCATCCGTTATGCCTAGGAAGATAAACCGTCTAGCGGATGCTCTTGCGAAGGAGGCTATATCCTCCTCTTCTCTATATCGTTCGTACCCGCATCATTTGCAGGCTTTGTACTTGAAAGACTCTTTGGGATTAGATCCCCTCCCTGTGTGACCTTCTTTTCTTTTGAGCTGTAATGCTCTCTTTTGTACCAAAAAAAAAATAATTAGATGTGAAACTCATTGCTTGTTTCTTCCATATAGTTGTTTTGACGAAATATTTGAAAAAAGTCAAATGCACGTTTAACAATATTTTTCTGTAAAATGAGATAATCTCCTTCACATATTTACTTCGATTTGAGTAAAAGTACTTCTTTACCAGCATTCCCAAATGGGCACAATAGTTGTGCCAGCTATGTTGTGGATGGAATTCGGTGTTTTCACTTGATGCTTTCTTGTTAAATTTCATTTTAATTTTTCTATGCAAAAATAATATTGAGCTGCATCCATTAATTTGAGCCAATCTCAGTCATTCATTGATTTAATGATATTATAAATTTTCCATGTGAATGGAGAAAACGTGTATTCCATGTCCTATTACTTAAAGGAATAGATAAACTAGATTTATGAAAAAAAAAAAAGCATTGTGATATGAGATGTAAATAACATAAGATTAAAATTGATCCAGATTCCTTCGAGCATGTGGAAAGAAAATCAGTCATAGGTCCATATTTTAAAAAAAGATTAGTACGAGGGCTTGGCATATTGTTACCATAAGCAGAAAGTATGGTGTTGTGCATGATTTTGCGCATGGAAAAATGATACTTGAATATAAGTATTCATCGAAAATAAAAATTTTAAGCTGAGATTTCTCACCCAACCTTCACTTCAAAAACTAACACGCAAATAAAGTTTTTTTAAACTGGACTGGATGTTGATGAGAAAATTGAACATTTAACTTCATTAATGTTACATGTGACATTGCACGGATGGACGATAGCGTTTTTTTCAATTCTAATTTTTTTATGGTGTAATTCAAGTGTTTCATGAATGGATGAATGTGATTTTGGTTTGCCTGGCAAAATAGAACGAGGACTACATCAGATTGGAATTCACCAACCCAATTCAGAATTAAGTTTCATGCATGATGATCTGACTAAACCAAAACTCGGTCTCGTGATGCAACAAGTTGGTGGGGTGGCGACTTGCAAAAGTCAAAGGTTCTATCAAGGGCTTGTTTGGAAGCTATTTTGAAAATAATTTTTTACAGATTTTGAAGTAAAAATTAAGTTTTGGAGAATATATTTTAAAAAATAATTTTTACAAATTTTAAGGTAAAAGCTAGGTTTTAAAAAAGTGATTTAGGGCTTATTTGCCTCATCTTCCTGAAACCTAGGTTTTGTCCAAGTACAAAAAAATTTCAGAAAAACTATTTTGGTTATAAAGCTTCGGTTTGAAACCTAGGTTTTCTCTTTCCTACCTTTTCTCTTTTTCATAATTTTTCTTTTTCCCATTTCATACTTTTTTCCTTCTTTTTCTTTCCTATTTTCTACTTTTTCTTTTTTCTCTTTCCTCTCTTATGCTTTTTCTTTATCCTCCTTCCTATTTCCTACTTTTCATTCTTTCTCTTTCCTCTTTCCTACCAACTTTTTTGTCTCGGAATCCGTAAAAGCTAATAACTTTTCAAATATAAGGGCTCGTTTGGCAGCCCAATTACAAAACCTAGGTTTACTCTTTCCTACTTTCTCTTTCATACTTTTTCCTCTTTTCTCTTTCATACTTTTTCTTTCTTTCTTTTTCTTACTTTCCTTTTTCCTACTCACTTTTTTACCTCGGAATCCGTAAAAGCTATAACTTCCCAAATATAAATCACTTTTCAAAACCTAGGTTTTACCTTGGAATCTGTGAAACCTAGGTTTCAAAATAATTTCCAAACAAGCTTTAAATCACTTTTCAAAACATAGGTTTTGTATCGGAATCTGTAAAAGTTATTTTTCAAAATCTATTCTTCAAAACCTAGGTTTTACCTCGGAATATGTAAAAGCTATTTTCAAAATAGCTTCCAAACAAGCTCTTATGTTTGAGAAGTTATTAGTTTTTACGGATTCCGAGGTAAAAAATTGGGTAGGAAAAAGGAAAGAATGAAAGTAGGAAAGAAAAGAAATAAAAAGTAGGAAAAAGAAAGAAATAAAAAGTAGGAAAGTGGAAAAAGAAAGAAGGAAAAAATAGAAAAGATGAAAGAGAAAAACTAGGTTTCAAAACATAAGTTTCAAACCGATGTTTTGTAACCAAAATAACTTTTTATAAAATTTTTTATACTTGAATAAAACCTAAACTTTGGGTTAGAACTTAGGTTTTGAAATTAAACGGTTTCAAATGCTAAATAAGCCCCAAAAGTATAAGGTTTTAAGGAAGTAAAAGTATAATTTATTTTGCAGTTTGGTAAATAATACGCAGGTTCCAACCTGTCCTAAAACAAAATTAGTAATATATCGATCTGGTCAATAAACTGGTTTTTTGGAGGCAAAGTTAGCATCCACCTATTTCTCCCCAGACCGCCAATTTTTAATTTGATATTGTCCCCCATTCCGCCGAATTCCGGGAACGCTGCTGGCGGCGACTGGCAATTTTTGCACGCTGCGGTACGTGCCACTCTAAATTTTGAAGCTCACTTCAGTTTGATGACTAAAGGGGTTGGTTGGTTACCTCGCTCGGGCAACCAAAATCCATCGCTGCGTTTACTGATCTGTGTCCATTCTTCAAGCGGCTATCCAAACACGCCCTTAAATGCTACTCTAAACAGCCGATGAGCTTTCAAATTTCTGCATCGTCTTCTCTGAAAATGCTGGACGAGTACTGGACAATTATGGGTTATGAGTGGGTTGTTAATAGTTAAGAATTACAAAGTTTTCTTGCTCACTTGAGATTTCTTCTCCTCTTGCAGACCGTGAGTAGTCTGGTTGAGAGGCTTCGAGCAAGTGCAGATCGCAAGCCCATCTACAGCATTGATGAATCAGACGACGAAGCTGATATTTTACCCGGAAAACACGAGTCAACTCAGGAAACGTTCGAGAGGATAGTCAGAAGTGTTACGGTATATTTACTGAGTTTTTCTTTTTCATTTCAACGCTTTTCATTCAAGTCAGATGATTGTTAATTTGTTCACTTCCATCTAGAAATATTGCAATGCTTAATGGATGACTGAATCTACCTTACCGCAGAGAAATGCTTTTTCCCCGGTGACTGGAGAAATGCTTTTACTTCCCTGTGGTTATTGACTGGATATTAGATTCTCCCTGACCAATCGATCAGGAGTTCGATTCTTGCTGCCCCAATCCCCTTGTTAACTTCAGTACCAGATAGGGTAGGGCTTAGTCCACACTTTAAGCTGAAAGAACATTTGGGTGAAGCTACCATGTCAGGGCTAAAAACAAAACCATTTATGAGCCTCTTCCCTAATTTTTGGAGGGTGAAATTGCCCTTGACAATCCTCATAAAATTTAACGGTTGAAACATGTCACCACTTCCACTTTCACTCAAACTTCTGGTGATTTTCATTGTTTATGGTAGAATCTTTTCTTTTTTTGGTATTCTTGATTTGGATTGCAAATGACCTTTCCCACCTTGTTTTGATGTTTTTACGTCCCATTACTAAAGAAAGAAAATTGTTGTCTAGCTTGTGGAGAAAATGGAGATCTTTTGAACTGTGAAACATGCACTTATGCCTATCATCCTAGGTGTTTACTTCCACCACTTAGAGCTCCTGTTCCAGACAACTGGAGGTGCCCTGAATGTGTAAGCCTTAAGTTCAATACCCATACCAGCATTATTTATAACATATGTTCCGCTTTGGTGGGAGCTTAGAGTTATAATGCTTGTTTGTGTGCTGGTTAGCCCACTTAATGATATCGATAAGATACAACTGTAGCTGACGACAGTGATACCACAAAACTGGGGTCAAAACAAATTTTTGTCAGACAATATCTTGTTAAGTGGAAGGGACTATCATATCTCCATTGCACATGGTAAATTTGTTGGAACTCATCTCTTTCAAGTCTTGGATAGTGTTTTGTGTTTTGGATTTTAGAAATCATCTGAACTCCTCTTATGCTCGTTATATTTTGCGTCCCATTTCTCACTCATAGTTTATAAGGAGTTTAATTATATTTCTATTTTGGTTTTGAAGCCCGATTTTGAAAGGCATTCAATTTGCTCTGAATCTGTGCATCGTTCTGGGTATTGTATATTTACTGGATACAGTTCTTTTTAACTTAGGGTGCCAGAAAAGGAGTTTCTAAAAGTTTTCAAGATACATCCTCGCCTAAAGACAAAAGTAAATAACATCCATCGTCAAATGTCATCAGTCAATACTTCTGATGAAGACTTTGTTGCCAGTCGACCTGAATGGACCAATTAATATTTGAGTCAAACTCAATGATATCCAACTATCATTATTTTTAATGTTTCCTTTGGATTAGAGGAAAGAGCTTACATGTAATCCTGATGCATTTTACTAATTTCATTGCTTGGTTGATATACTAATGTAACTAAATTTAATCTTACTTATAACGACTTACATCAAATCAGATAACTCAAATTTATGCATGGCTTTGATTACAATTTGTATGAATTAACACGTGAGTACATGTGTCTTTCACAAATCAACATTTAGACATCTATATCCTTTGTATTTATCTCAAGACTTTGTTGCCATTCATTATACTTGGTTATAATTTTGTCAATCGTTAAATAGTTCATTGAATGACTACCAGTCTTCAACAAATATCTGTTGTGAGATTGAATTGGAGCGGTTTTATTTTCTGCAGCTTCAGACAAGATTTCTGTGGCTGATAGTGATCCAAATCGTCTGGAGTTGATTCGGCTTTACAATGAGGTTATACATGATCTCCGTTAGCTTTTTTCCCCTTGCAGATAATCCTTTCAGGTGTTAAAATATGCGCTTGAGATTGTTTTATGGCTTATTATATGTAAGAACTGTTTCCCCCTGTTCTGGCATGTGTATAGTCGTGGACGAAAACACCAATGTAAGAAAACCAGCAGAAGTTGACGTGAAGAACTTGCTGGCAATAGAGCCCATTTGCGATGACATCAATATAATTCTAACATCCTCACAGCAAAGCCACCCTTCTGAAGAAAAGCCATTATTGATTCCAGAGAATAAATCAGAGGTTTCGCCACAGAATGAAGTTGTGGTTTCTCAAGATGGCAAACCTAAATCAGCAGGTGACGAGAGAACAGACGTGGTAATGGAGTCTCAACTTGCAAAAGAAAACAGCACGGTCCCTGTGAAAGAGAAGGAAACACCAAGTCTTTTAGAAACAAGGAAAAGTGATATAGAAATGAATGAAGCTGAGAATGATGTTGAACTGAATGAAAAGAAAGAAAAATCTGTTGCAGAGGTCATCATGTTGGATGAGTAAAAGCAATAGTGCCTAATAGAAAACTATTTCATACCTTGCCTAATAGAAAACTATTTCATACCTTGCTTCATAGTTTAGAGAAATTTTTATCATCACTAATGTGTGGTTAGAAGGGGGAATAAGGCACTGCAGCATAGGCTCTAGTCACGAAATATTTTGCTTAATAGTTCAGTGGAAACTGCTCGTAAAAGTTAGCCTGTAGCTTTTCTAGGCATTGAACAGCCTTTGATCCATTCTGTAAACTCGCTACCCAGTGTTCGCTGTCCCTTGTAGACTCGGAAGCACATCGGCGTCCATTAGATGACTGAGGACTGATGAAACTTTGATCACCAGAGACATTGGGAAGAAGACCTAATGTCGAAGTATTTTTGTTCCTTGAAAATTATTATTTTGGCCGTGTACATATCCATAAATTAAATGGATTAATATTTATATGGTAGTATTTTTTTTTTGTGATAATTTATACGGTAGCATTTGGGCGGTCTGAACATAGGTCTTACATATCCATAATTATGTTTTGACTAACAATTCACTGGTTATAATGATGTGTAATAGCATTTCTTTGCGAGCCAATACGAAGAAGAGAAATTTTAATTTTTATTCTCATGCGAGCCCCTTTGTACTAAATAAGCATATATGCCCATTCTTATTCTTTTTTTAAAAAAAGAGGGAGAGAACGCAAGAACTTAATTAGACTTGATAAGGTTACTACAATCGTTTATTATATTGTTCTTTTCTTTTCCTTCTAAACCAAATAAGGAGGCATTAACATTTCTCATCCCTTTCAACTAAAACAAAGAAATATTAATATATTTTCTTTAAAATTTCTCTTATGTGTCATCCCTTCCCTTCCCTTAAACCAAATATATCCTACAATTTTATTCCAATTTTCCGCTGCTGGTGAGTGACGACGCATAGTTATATTCTCAAAGCTACTATTCTAATGGTGGACCAATTAAATCATAAAGTGAGAGGACTTCTCATCTTCTTAAAAAGAATCCTTCTGGAAGGGGTATTTTGATGGCATAGTTCAGATTAATTGTTGAATAATTAGTATTAATATCCAAAAAATGTTGGCTATTGGGTTATCCAAGGTTATTAAAAAAATAAAAAATTAGCCTCCGGTTGATTTGGCAAATGCTGCTCTCTAATCATAACCAAACCTGCACATGGGAAATCTCAACCCTCAAGTCTCTTACTGCAGTTCCTTTTGGAGTTTTTTCTCACTCACTCTACATTTACAAATGGATCAAGAATGCACAGCTACACGGTCTTAGTTGGCTGCATGATAAAAGGGTCCGTGTCAAAGTCTTGTTTCATGAGCATCTTTTAGTACACAAACATGGAAAAGAAAAGATAGTTCACATGAGATCGACGGTTGGTGGTCATTAAACGGAATCTCTTTAATTTCCGTTGAATCTATTCAAACCACAAGATGTCTTAATCTTCTCCCTTATTATATTGTTCCATTCTTACATTCTCTTTCTCTCTCTGCACTGCTGGAATGACAAAACTGTTAAAATATTACTACCTCATGGTCATGTGTGAACTATCCTTCCCATCACGCCTAAAACAGACACAACTGCGCGTAGAGATACATACATGAGATTTGATACAGACACCGCCCTGCAAAAGATGAAGAGAATAAGTTCGTGCTATATATTCAATTGGAGCATATCTTTTTGGGTTAAACAAGATGGCAGAACAAGTATATAGTCATTCTGACAAAACATAGGAAGGGGAAGAACTTTTTCCGCTATATAGCGTGCCATCTTTGGCAAATACTTACACATGGCTTACAAGAGCCGCTGATTAATTAATTGAAGAATGACAGAATAGAATCGCCCGTTTTGGCTTAATTAAAACCCGTACGCTTTGATTCGACGGAACTCTCTTTCTCTCTCTCTAAGGGTGGGCAATTAATAATTCATTTGTCATGTTATGCTGTGCATGATCATGACTCCATCAATTCCTAGTTCATCATTCTCTAATTAATTCTTTCGTCAATTTGGCTCCTTCTTCTTTTCTTTTCCTCTCTGCTATTATCTGGTTTCTAGCAGCTGGGTTTCACTTAGCAGACAGCTGGGGAAGATATGCATATAGATATAAAAACGCGTATAAATTTGTGTATGCATGTAAAAATATATACATACGTAACCACCGAATTTTGAGTTGTCTCACAATACATGACAAGAACTTTCAAGTATTTGCTTTTGAGATGGACTTGCCAGGGGATGTATACGTACGAACATACAAAAAGCTGCAAGCAGTATTGCAAAAGGAATACATTATATTCCATTGTGACTGCAGAGAGTTTGAACAATAATGGTAATAATAATAGTGTAAGCAACTAGCTAGAAGGCGGTGGCAAAAGCAAGGTTGGCGTTTCAGATATAAACAATATAGCAGAAAGAAAGTCCAGAAAAAAAGAAAGTGATATGAAAAGCTAGAAACCTGAAAATGAGGCCAGTGCTGGTAAAGTTGACGACAAGAAGAGACAACACTGGGCTTCAAATGCACGCATGCTTTTCTTACACCAACTTATCTCTAACAGGCCAACCTGTTCTTCCAACAAGCTTCATCTCCACTTCTCTTTTATTTCGATCGACACACTTCTTTTCATTCCCAAAGCTAGCAAACTAAAGCGTATACCTTTCTTGTTTTTGTTTTCTATGAGCTTTATTAAGGTTGGTGCACAAATTATACCACTATGTAGTAGAATCTCATTATTTTTGCAACGACCGAACAAAAGCGATCTGACCTTTACTTGGGTCTATTTTTCCATGTTTCCCGAAAAATAATAACCAACTTTCTCCCACATATAGATTATGGCGCGCCTAAGTTATACTTGGTCTTTACTATGTTGTGTTTGGATAATTCTTGATGATTAAAATCTTAAACCGGCCAACTTCGATCGTACATATAATAGTACCATATAGTATGTATCCATGCTCGATTTTCTTGGATCTTAATGATCATGTCTCTTCAGAAATAATTTCAAGATAAAAACAAGTGATAGTATTTTATACGTATACCAAACCATGCAATAGTAATTCTAAGAGACGACATTAATGTACACAATAATTAAAAATGGCTTTCAAAATTAAATAATTAACATTTATATTTGATTATAAATTTGACAAGAAAGATATATTATCCAGACATTTGACTTGTGCAACACTGCATGACTTGTCTCGTAACGTAGAGTTATTAATTGATGACAACATACAGTTTCCTACTTTACTTTTAAGCGCTTGTTTTTTTTTTCGCTTATATTTTTACCCCAACGGAGTAGAAATGAGATATCTGACCAAATTTAAACTACGTCTGAATAATATCACGGAAGGTCCACAAAATTAAGAAGATAATTTTGGTTAGGCGTTGATTTATGGTATAGTATCATGATGGAGATTGGAGAGGGTAGTAGTAGGTCGTTTCCTCTACCTCCTAGTGCGAGCCAGATAACACAGTCTGCGACTACATAACGGAAACTCCTTTTGCTCCAACACACACAGTACCATGCAGAATATTTATTTATTTTACCAAAAAGAAGATGCGTTACTAAACATTCTTCATCTTATTATATAAACCCCCTTCATCAATCAACAACTTCACCATGTATAATGCTTGCCTCCTACTATAGCTAGTAACATTATCTTCCATCTCTCTTTTGTTTACTAACCTTTAATTTGCCTTTGATCTCCCATATCTGTGCCTGTATACTGATCCGATCAGAAACTAAGCCGAATTCATCAATCATGACCACAGCCAAACATGGCAATTATGTTAACCCTAGTAGTGCCCTAGTTTCAGTTTCAAGAGTTGTGCCTGTACATCCAAAGCATGTGCATGCTTCTGGGAGGGTTTTGAACCTCTCCAATTTAGATAGGCAGTGCCCTACTCTGATGTACGTGGTGTTTTTCTATAACCCATCTCAGGCTCCTAAAGATATGACCCTTGGTTCAGTATTTAGCAGCTTGAGATCAGGGTTGGA